>JBBPLM010000130.1:0-11581 GCA_038089795.1 Pulchroboletus neoregius | reverse complement strand
TATCAATAGAATCATCTAAGAGAATGCAACTTTCTCGAAAACCACCTGGCCGTATCTGACACTATGCAACACCTGAGGACCCATCCTGTTGGAATACATCTACGTATCTGCTCCTCACATTCTTCTTCGCAGCCTGTGAGCGTGACCGACCCATCGGTGGCGGGTTCGGCATGTTACTTGGTGCGGGTGTATTTGGCATCGATGCAACTTCAGTAGGTACCAGGTTAGATCGTACACGCATAGGAACTTTGGACGTCGGAGATGTGCTTAAATCAATCGCGGATGTAGTCCTCGGTGGGGGTAGTTGAGGGGGAGCGACAGTCCCGTTAGATATTCCATTGAAACGAGAGTTGCTCACGCTAGGAGAGGCAGTCTGGGCTCGTGAAGGTGGGGGCGGAGGTGCTGATGCTTGTGGAGCTTCTGTTCCAGCCTGGAAAAGGATGAGGCGCCGTCAAGGTAAGCACGCAAAAACTTTTTCACCTTCTTGTTCACCCAACGTTTCAGATCCTTATCATAATAGAAGCTCGTCTCTTCCCCAAGGCTGGCTTTGACTGGTCCCGGAGTGTCGGACCGCTTCCACAGCCGGCTTAACCACGAGCCTGCCGAGGCAGTTGCAGGGGGGTCTAGCAAAAAAGAACTCAGCATTACCACGAAGCTGATCACATATTTAACTTACCTCGTTTTTCATCATCCTTGGTAGGATCCTGGACTGGTGCAGCTGGTGGTTTAGCTTCGGTCGTCTTCGCAGGCTCGTCTTGTGTTCTCTTGTGCGCACTATTTCCTAACCCAAGATCATCTGCTTCATCCTCAAATATACTCTGCACTTTTTGGCGAGATGGTGCAGTTACATTTGGCGTCACCGACAGTGCCGGATCATCCATTAAGGAGATGAATCCCTCTCCCAACCCTCTTACGCTTTCAACGTGGTGGAATGTAGCAGTAGTAGGTGTCGGCGCGGTATCGGTGTTACTGAGTGAGCTCCACCAGCTACCTGAATCTTGGCCGCCACCCACGACTTTCGGTTGTCGTTGATCTTCCTCTTGGTATTGCTCGTCCCGTAAAACGTTCTGCGCTTCGGAACCTTCCTCGGCCGTCATCTCAAGCGACGTCTTTCGCGAGGATGGTTCACTCCCATACGTAGCCGCGTACCCATTGACTATAGAAGGTTCGCTCACTTGTGTGGAATAAGGCGAGTAATGATAACCCGTTGAATGGAGTGGCGCAGTTTTAGGTGTAGGTGATGCATGTCTCATGGGGCGGTAATATTCCATAGCAGAGGACGCCCTGTCAATTGGGATGTGCATGGTTGTAGAAGGCAATGCCATCGCGGAGCCGCTCCGTCTAGGTGGTTGCGCTGCCGGCGCGATGCGCGAGTTGACGACCGTGGGAGGGGGGGATGGGCAGGCCGACGTCGTTGCCGAAGAAATAGAGCTGTAGCTCGAGAAAGGGCCGGCAAATTGGGCCTTCGAGAATTCGCTTGCAGGGGAAGACGTCTCGTTGCCTTCGCCGGCAATGAACTTGGTGAGACGTACTTCAAGCCAACTACCAATACTGTCCAGGGAAGGTTTGTTCACTTTCCCGCCTATCCACGACGTGGATTTGTCCATATGAGGTGAACCAAGTAGACGGTCGGCGAGCTGCCTCAGTCCATCCACCAATGCAGGAGTGAAGTATGGGGAGGGTCGACCCATGGCTGCGGTAATTGCCTCGCAGTACCTTATCGGGGATGAATACAATACACTTGTGCAGTAGCAACTCCGGGGCATACCTAGTAGCACTCTGAATATGTCCGATATCGGCGAGATACGTAGCACGAATGAACTTGTAAGCTTGAAGGTGGGGAAAACCATGAAAAGACTCTTGCCCTTTGGTGGGTGTCTTCAGAGATAATGCAAACTCTGCGATCTCGGTGAATATCATGGGATCAGGATCTCTGAAGAATACCGGATTGATGTGTGGACTTTGCGAACCGAGCAACACCAAACGAGTACCAGGTCCACCCAGGCCACCCATGACTGAAGTCTGAGGGGAAAGTAGATAGCTGGAAAGTGGGATCAAAAGTGGGATCGAAAAGACAGAACGAGTTTCAAGTACCAAACATGAGCACCCTCCACAAGATGATGAGATGTGAGGCAATCCCCAAGAGCTGATAGGGTTGCCGAGTACTCTGGATTAAGAGGGCTGGATACAATACTAGCTGCTATATCCGGCCATTTCGAAAGGGATTCCACAGGAATCTGTGGTACAGCTGCAGCCGATGGAAAATTCGGAGAAATGGGTGTGATGTGTGACAACATGGGAGCAGGAACTTGTAAACCGGTCACTGTTCTTGATAGCAAGTTCATGGGGACAAGTTCTTGAACTGGGAAACATGTGGTAAGTCTACTCCTAAGTCGGTAGGATGACACATACCCGCAGTAGGTCCTTGACCCGAGAACACGCTGTATGTAACTCGGAGCCATTCACGCCCATTCGTTTGCTGGGCCGTGACGCCCTTCGCATGCAAATGGGGAGTAGTACGTTGAACGGTCTCGCGAACACCGAGCTCGGCTTTCAAAAATTCATCAACCACCTCTTTCCATGCTTCCTTGTCAACACTGCTCGCAATGATCATTGCATGCGCCCATAATCTCTCATCCAGAGCGTAATGATAGGCTTGGCGGCGCTCTCCTCGTACAAGGAACTCTTGTATCTTGTCCAGAGCGGATGGAAGGAGTGTAGAGACCGATATCGGAGTCTCCTTGACAGGTAGAGGTATCGATGTCGTGCCATACGGGTTGGGCATCGGTGAGGTGAGAGCTGACGTCGCGAGCGCAACTGGCCCGTCGTGTCTGGATTGATCCATGGTACCAGCGATACGTGGCAACAATGCAACACGGACTGCGTTATCGATGGCGGGGCTAATGTATATGTATCAGCAACTACCGCTACTAGCTGGTGTCCAAGTCAATTACCTTCCTGATAGTGAGCCGTCATTTTCGACCATGATCTTCAACAACTGCACTAGTACCAGCTTCCCTTCTAAACGTTGTCTCTCGACGTTATCAGATATGTACATCGTCCCACGTAAGATTTCCTCAGCACGTTCTTCGAGATACTTGATCACGCGAGCCTTCTTCGTTTTCGCCTGCGACGTTCCCGTGCGCACGAGACTTGTGACAGGAGTACTGGGATCAGAGAACAATGGTCCAGGATAATCCGCTGCCTTGTTTTCGGACACATGATCTGGCAACAACTGGTGTAGCACACGAATCGTCACGTTAGTTATGCGTCGAGATGAGAGCGCAACGTCAAATCCCGTGTTCAAGTCCGCAGAGCTGTGGAAGCAAGTAAGAACCTTGCCACCAAAACCGAAGCTTACAACCGGTGCCCGAGAAGACGTTCGACCTAAGGGGTCATTTGAGCCCAATAGCGACGGTGATGGTGCATATGGCGGGCGACTTGCACGTGACACATGGATGTCCTGCTCCACGGGGTAGTGAGACTGACTACTATACAAACTCGGCTCAGCGATATGAGCACCAAATCCAAGCCCATATTCCTTGCGTGGCTGATGAGGATCGATAACACCTTGCGAAGACAGGGTTGAGCCATTCGAGGCAGACCTTTCGCGAAGCTGGGAGGAAGGGTATGCTGAGACGGTCTTCGATGGTGCGAAGGAACTCGAAGCTGGAGACGCTGACCGAATAGAGCTAGGAGACATTGTCCTCGGAGGTCCAGGCACAGATTTATGGTCATACGGGTTTGGGGGAGGGGGATGTGAGACGTGAGAGACAGAGCCTTGCGAGTTGCTTGTGAAGCGTAGCGAACTCGGTGACACCGTTCTATGTACCTTCGGTGGTGGGAGGGGGGGGTCGTATGCGTTCGAGGCCTTAGGTCGGAATTCAGCCGCGGTAGGAGCAGCAGGCGGCTTGGAAGCTTGAGTGGGAACACCGTTTGGAGGAGGTTGTGAAGCAACAGCGAATGAAGCCGTGTATGGGGACAATACGGAGCGAGTAACAGGGTTGTAGTTGTCGTGTTGTGCGGCCTGTGGTTGCACAGATATTGCAGAGAGTTGCCTGGCCGGTTGCTGTGGTACATATGGATTCGACATTGACGTGGTTGTACTCGGCTTGTAGGGGTCATAAGGTTGTTGGGCGGAAGACTGATTGGTGTTGTATGGCTGATAAGGAGCAGGTGGGGTAGAATTATACGACTCGTAAGAGGCATGAGTACTCTGGTAGGGTGTCGAGGCCACTATCCGACCTGTGAAGTGAGCCAAGCAAGCGGAGGAGATGGACAGTTCACTGACCTGGGGGGGAAGCATACGCTGAATGTGGTGCTCCGGGATGGTAACCCTGCTGGTGATCATAGGACAACGGCAGGCCCGAACGGTGGGATTGGCCTGAAGGGACATCCTGAGCGGTCGGGATAAACCAGGAATCATGTTGCTCTTGCTGAGGGTCTGGATACATTTGTTCTGCGAACCAGGAGGAAGTGTCCTGGCCCATTTGGAACGGATGAGACGAAGTGTGCACAGGCTCGTGCTCATCGTGGGGTGGTGTCGTGTCAGTGGCCTCGTTCCCGATGACCGCAAAAGGGTCGGGCCCAGAATCGCCATCCGAACCAAAGAGCGAGGCTGCGGCTTCGAGAGTGCTCATGGCTTCAACGTGTCTGACCTACAAAAATGAGGGTTTGTGTTGTTCTGATTTTTCGACGAGAGACCGCTCCTGCCGCTTACTCGGACTTACCGAACCTCGCCTAATTCAAGGGTATTGTTTGGTCACGCTTGCCCATACCAGAACAACTGAAATTAGTAGTAATAACCCGCCTATGCTTAGTGTAAGATGTCGTAGCACCCAGTAGCAGTCAATGACTGAAATGTTCACAACGCAAAGATAAAAATGGCGTCCAATATTGACAGTGAAAGAAAATGCATGTATCCGACGAGAGTGACTGAATGCGAGAAGAAGAAAAAAGAACGAGTTATCGGTGTAGGTTGCATTACGAATGTTCATTGCGAGGGTAGTCGACGTGAGTGCAGAATGAGAGGAAATAAAATTGATGCGATTATACCATAGCATTGCGATCAAAAGTAAATGAGCAGGAAATGGGAAATGGAAAACCAAGATAATCGCGACTCTCAAATGGCAAGGGGAAAACGGCGCATATCGTTAGTTTGTCTGATTTTAAGATAGAGAGGGGTAGTCTGCCGGTTTGTCCGACAACACCTTCGAAGCACTGACCGTGCGTTCCAAGAGGCGCTCAACTGCGATATAAATGAGCTCAGATCACGGGGAGGATGATGAGTAGTGACATACTGGAAATCAAATGCTTGCTGTAGGCACTCGAGTAACGGCGCATGCTTACAAGTTGAGGGCGGATCTTGCTCACAAGCAGATCTTTCTGGTCTTGATCGGCGACCGTGAGCGCTCGTTGTAGCACGTAATCTTCGAAAAATAACAATCAATCACGGTCGCAAGCTCCCATGAGGAACTTACTGGCAAATTGGTCCTTCATCATAGACACAATAGGACTCATACCATCAGGCTTGGGCGTGATGATTTCGTCAACTAATGCACGTCGCTCCTCTATTGTAGCAGTGACGAGTGCCTTCTCGCAGACATTCGACGCGAATTTATGTCGGGCCATGTTCAGCATCTGACCGCGAAGCTTGGCAATAACTTGACAACGATCGTGAAGTTTCCCTTGCTCAAGAACAAATTGAACGACATAGTTCTAGCGGTGCGAGATGTTAGCGAAGCACCTAAAATCTAAAGGGGAGGTTACCTACCCCAAACTGATCTTGCATGAGGTTGATCATGTATTTGTGCAATTCGTCCATCAGAGCACGGGTCTGTTCTTCGGGCAGATGCTCGAAGCACCGCTGGAGCACCCGACAGCCGTATGGGTGTGTTGATAAGTCGTACACGTTCCCACGGAATGATTGCACGAAACCAAGTCGATCAGAAGACACGCGCTCGATCAATTTCTGGATAACATGATTGCCATTCGCGTCCTTGACACACTTGAGCACATGGGGTTCCAATTCTTTCACGAAAGATCCCTGTTGTTCTGGAAGAATGAATTCAACAGCCTGCGAAAGCTAGTTAGTGGTGCGACACACAGTTAGTTACAACTCTACCTTTTGTACGACGCGACAGCCATACATTTGCAGTGACAACGGGAGAATGTGGCCTTCCATGGTATTGGCTAATACAGATTTCTGTACCTGTGTCCCGTGCTCGAACAGTTTTTGAATGACCTAGTCGGGATAAGATCAGTGCCAAAGGAAGATATGCTACAACTCACATAGTTGCCAAACACGTCCTGGATCAACTGTAACGCACTCTCGGGTACAATTTCATCGAAGACAATCTGCTTCTCCTCTGAGGTTGCCGTCTCAAGCTTCTGTTGGATGAATCGGGAGCCGTGCTGATCACCGCTAAATTCGACAATATAGCCAAAGATATCCTGTACCAGGACATCAACGATCATCCAAGAATTTGCAACACACTCACCCTCAATTCCCACTTTCGCGACTTGTTAGCCCTGAACTCATCTAACAGTGGGCTACGCAAAGCCAATGTGGCATCGTTGTCGTGACAACGACCAGGACGCACATTTTGGTGGTAAAACGGTATCCCGTGGGCATTCAGGCCAGTATGCCCGTAAAGCGCACCACCAGGGAGCATGAAAGGTAGTTGTGTGCCATATTCCACGGCTGCTGCATAAGCCTGGCAGATTGAAAAAGAGTAAGTTCTAAGCCATCCTTCAATTATGGATGCCAGTCTCACCTGTTGCTGAAGACCATACTGATCTCCAATATGAGAGAAAGTACTCAACCAAACCAAAGTAATAATACATACCTGCTTTTTGTCCTGGATACCTGTCGGTACTGCAGCGCTTAGTTGCGGTGTTGGCATAGGAGAGATCGAGGGAATAGTAGGATATATCATCGGTTGATGGGTAGGGTAGTAATATTGTGAAGGAGACCGAGCGGAGGCAGAGTAATCGTAATATATGCCAGATTGCTGTCCAGCAGAAACATTAGGGTGTAGTGTCTGTGGAGATACACCTGGGTATACATTTGCGAGTGAGTTGCTGTTCATGCCACCAGCGGCAGGGGGATATAGTGAGGGGTCGGCGGGTGTACTGTATCCATATCCATAATCCATATAAGGGTCGCGTGGCGCGACGTTGGTATAGTAGGAAGAATAATCTGCTTGAGGGTAGCCGCCATACGGTGTACGGCCCTGAATCATGGGGGTTGGTCGCGCCTGGGGAGAAACAGAGTGGTGAGAGACGCCGTTCGGTTGAGATGGGACAGGTGGTTGACGGTATTGGTTGTTGATGTGGTCGTCCTCAACAGCCATCCCTCTGAGGCCCAGTGACAGTTCTTTCTCAACCATGGATGTGACATCGAACGTTCCGTTTTGCGCGGAGAAAGGGGAAGATCCGTAGGTAGGATGAGACGGCGAAGGATACCTGCTGGTCACGGATGCATCCTTCCCAAGCCCATTATCGAACCTCTGCGGGGAGAATTGTCCGGGCTTTGCCGAAGAACGATCGTCCTTAAAGGAAGACTGAACCTCCGCATCAAAGGAACATTGATGTCGCCGGAAAAACAACGTACAATTCTAGATCCCGATAGCGCAACCGCCTGAACCACTGTCACTTGCTTCTGTCGTGCGTGATGCAACGAAATCGGAGAGTTCGGATCCTATCATAAACTCAGTGGGTTCATTCTTCATACCATTCCTTAACTAACCAACTGAGGAAACTCCATCTTCTGCGGGCTGCCGCTCAACTCATCCCAAGCACCGCTGGAAGGTCTTGGTGCGGTCCAAGTCTCCCCTAGGTTGGAACGGTACATATTCTCGCCTTGCGAAGGTGAAAGGTCGTTCACACTCGCTGCGGAAGAAATAGACGCGTTCCTCTTCGATGCTGGTGTCGTGGATCCCCAGACCTGATACCACATGTAAGCGCACACGTGTTGAGACGGAAAGAAATGGACAAACCTGCCAACTAGAGTTGAGGCCCTTGAGCGCGGGTCCTGCACCCATCCCAACTCCAAACATGTTAGTTACACCTGCTGGCGTGAACTTTCCCTGTGGATGTGCCTTGGGAAAGTCAGGTTGAGATTGGACGAGAAGATGACGCATGACATACGTTGCTCGGCGATGCAGACGGTGAATGACCCGAGGAGCGCGTAGACGATCCAGAAGGTTTTCGGGATGTATCTCCAGGATGTGATGCCATTGCAAAAAAAGGTATATTAACCACGCACTGAGGGGAGCGAGATGAGGGAGAAGGAGAGCGTGTGCGGATAGCAACTCACGCAAATAAGAACAAGTCGCAGTAGAGATTATAGTTTTAAACGGAGGCGTAAATGAATTAGCTGCGAAAGTGAGAGTTTAGTGACGTTGGAACCAAATCACCAGCGGGTTCGGCACAGAGACGCGGTTAAGAGCGCGTCGAAAAGCAAGGAAGGATGTATGGATTATCGTAAATGAGCCACGATGTGCACTAGGCGGAAAAGGACGCGTGAATGATTTGACTCACCAGAAATGATGTACTGAAAACCAAGATGCCGAACAGATGGTAATACGGCGTTCTTTGCAGACACGGGACAGGAAGGCAAAGAAGTGACAAGGCCTTGAGTAGCTGCCGCGTTATAGAGAATGAAAGAAGAAGGCAAGGAGCACCAGGTGGGAGCAAATTTCTAGCGCGATTATTGAACGGAATTGAGTCGCTAAGAATTTGGTTCCGCAACACAAATGGCTCCGTCACTGTGCCAGTACGGCACTTTGCCCAGTGCGGACTTGGAGAGTTGAGTAAATGAGTGAACGATCTTGGTAAATAGAGAATGAGCTGGCCGGCAAAGGAAGAGATCTGTCGCACTCGGCGTCGGGACAGGCTCAGCTTGGCGGCGCCAGAGCCTGAACCCTGGTGAACCTTGACTATTTGCCCCGAAAGTCAAGTTGAATGACCCTCATTAACACACAGCCATCACAGGTCCCCGCCCTCGCGTATTTCCGATGAAATTTTTTTGCTCTGCGTGCGACGGCAGGGTGGATACCGGCACCGTAAAATGTGCGGATTCCTTTGGGCTCATCAGCTCGAGTTGTTGATCAGTTCACAGTAGCAGTACTTCCGTATCGCTTATTTGGATCCCCGTCGGGTCCGTCGTGACAGTATGAGGACGATACCTTCAACGGAGGTCGTAATCGCCTTGCTTGGATGCTTCTGTCCATCCGCTTCCTCCGGATCTATCTATAGCTATACATCTATGACATACTAACAAGGGTAACGTCTGACATTTAATTTTCCCTTTCGCACCCACACCTGGTCCAGGGACAGACACCCGACGAGCCAGATTACTAAGTATCATAAGAGTACATTATCCCTCTCCTCCCGTCTGGGTCATCCTCCAGTCAAAGTGCATTAAAGGTGATGGTATGTGTAGATCATGTCAATGCGGAATGCCTGGCGTGCCGAGGATCGTAGCATATCCAATGTCTTCTAGCTTCCTCGAGAGTTGAAGAACCACGATGCGCGCTTCGCTAGGGTTGGACGTCAGCATGTGTCCCACATCCAATAATGCATGTACGTACCACCTCTGATGATCACAATCACACGAGAATACATGAGAATGATCACCCGTGCTTCCAAGGAGCCTAACTCAATCACTTACCCTCCTTCTTCATTCTGAATCCTGGTCAACGGATTGACCGACGATGGACCACCTCCAGTTGCTTGCGTAGAAGCACCACTGATCCCTGAAGCCGCAGCAGAGCCGCCGCCGCCACGGAGTGGCTTCGCAATTCGACCAAAGCTCAATGTCGAAGTGTTCGAGGCTTTTTGTGCTGGGCATGTCGATCCGTAAGTAGCCGACCAAGTACGTTAACACAACGACCTTACCACGCGCCTGCTCGAGCCGTTCCTTTACTGATTGGAGTTGCGTCTCAAACTTCTGGTTTTGAATGGCTAACCGACGGTCCGCGTCCTGGAGGAGGGTCTCCAGATTCTGGATCCGCTCATTCCGTGCAAGCAGTTTTCGCTCAGCAATACCGGCTTCCTTCTTCAGCGCCGAGTTCTGATCCACAAGCTGCAAGTCGCCAGTGAGATGAAATGAGAACACAGCAAATAAACACCTACCTGCTTCTGAACTATCGTTAACTGCTCCAAATTTCGCTCGAGAAACGCCATCTTCTTTTGTTGAGCTTTGCTGTTGCTGTTCCGAATCACGTTGTTATATTGTTCCTTAATCTCATCTAGCTGGATCTCGAGTTCCACGACCTGCCATAATGTCGTGAATATTGAGTTGCATACCATACCGAACAATCCCACCTTTTCACAGCGGTTCGACAGATCCCGCATGAGGGACTTCTTGACACCTTCAAACTCCGCAAGTTGAACATTGATTGCCTTGCGGGTGCGTTCCAGGTCTTGGGCACTTTCGGCTAGGCTCTTGCCACCCTCGATACCTGCAGACGTCACGGCGAAAGCGCGCTGCGGAGAACGGCATTATTTTGGATCAGAACGAAACCATGTCCAGGAAAGCATATTACCTTCAACTCTTCGTTGACATTCTTCATGCTATCAATCGTGGCATTGAGGGAGCGGATTTCGTTCGATCTCAGCTCAAGTTGCTGTTTGAGATCCGCGACCTCTGCGATGCTGGCCTCCCGCCGAGCGGCATACTGAGCTTCAAGTTTGTTCTAATGCAGAGGAGTCGTATGAACATGTACTAATACGACACGAATCATCCAATGAGCGTACCTTGAACTCTGCCATCGAATTTGCAATGTCAGCATTACTCGTCTCTTCATCATGGATTGTTTTTTCTGTTCGACAAATGATGTAATCCCGAAGGGTGTCTGCGGCTATTCAGACGCACCGAAAAGTTCTTCGTACTCGGTTTCAAGCGTAGACAGCCGACCCTCAAGTTCGTCACGACGTCGAGTGATCATCTCATTTTCTTCCTGACTTTGACGCAGGCGATCAAGAGTCTCACGGACCAAAGACTGGGCTTCAGTGAGCTGTCTCCTGGCTGTAACTACATCATCGACGGTGAGAGATGAGATGGTCGCCTCGGAGTCGACAGCGTCAAGCTTAGCAAGCAGTTGGCGAAGCTGTTCATCCTTTTCAGAGAACGCTCCTTGCTACGCGGAGAGTTAGCGCTATAAAGACTTAATACTCGCAGGAAACATACCGCATCGAACTTGGCCATCATAAGTGCCATCTTTTCTTGCTTGCGCTTCTCTTTGTCCTCCGCAGAGGCGTCTTTCTGCGCGCTACGAAGATCGGTGATGATCTTCTTGAGTTCATCCAACTCGTTCTTGAAATCTTGGTTCTGCTCTCTCAGAATGTCGATCGTGATAACACCTTCTTTGTTGTCGTAGTCGAGGCGCTCGACTTGCAGACGGAGCTCGTTCAATTGGGTAGACATTGCTTTGTTCTCCTACAATAGCTGCTGTAGAATAGGAATTCGATAGAAGACCAGATATTACCTTAGAGATGGAGGTTTCTTGCTCCCTGAGGAATGCGAGCTCCTCCCGGAGCTCCTTGACAAGTTTCTCTGCAGAAGTTAATGCGC
>JBBPLM010000129.1:0-36808 GCA_038089795.1 Pulchroboletus neoregius | reverse complement strand
CCTGTCCCAATGGTTAGAGTTTCCAGGGGTAACGGGGTAAAAGTATGCACTTCCACCGCCAACTGCGGTGACACGGACATAAATAATAGCATCTGTGCTGTTCTGGATGTAGACGGTACCCATTGTTCTGTATTGTCTGCCATAAGTACTCGGTACCTGGAACAAGAGCACTATGCCATACCTCCAAATCGCGTATGCTGTACAAAAATACGGATGGAATAATGATGAGCAGGATCTAAGGCTAGATGTAAGAGTGTCATGTGAGTACAAATTGTGAAAAGCAAGAACTGTATCACATGGGAGGCCAAAACTCACTCAACGCGACGTAATGGTTTCCTGGGGTTCTTGGAGGGTAAATGAACGGTCCTTTTATCCCATCCAAATGCCCCATCACATGCTTCTTCATGTCATTCTGGATGTAATTCATGGAGGTCATAATAAATGACTCGGAGACCCGCCAACTCCGTTTAGACAGCAATGAACAGGGGATGAGTGATGTTGCGGGGGAGATATACCTCCAAGAGCATTTGCATTTGCGCCTTTTCATGCTTTCTTTAGCCAACGCTTGTGGGCGCTGTGCCGACTCGTCACGAGGCATGCGCAGGATTTAGTCTATGCGGCACGAGACTGATTTCTTTTTTTTTTGGACAAGTGATTAATATTGTGTAGCAACCGACTAATCTAGTTCTACACAAAGCACTTAAGGCGGTAGCACAAGGAGTGTACCGGTCCGAGGAAAAATGCACTTACGCACGCCCTACGGTGAGTAGGGGGTGTGGGGCTCCGTAAGCTGTCTGGTTGCCTCGATCAGAAGTCAGAGGGCCTTGGCAGCGTGATACCCACTAAAACCTCATTTTTGGTGACCCAGTTATGGGGTAGAGCGGTGGCGTGAGGAAGGATAGGTTCCCATGTGTAACGGACAGAGTTGAGTAGGGAGGGCCGGTTATGAGATCTCGCTCGTTGGTGGTCAATGCCGAGTCGGTGGTTCAATTTGTTGAGCCAGCGTGTTACGATGGATGAGGCGGTGTGAGTTTTGTTTGCTATCACACGCTCGCAGCGCAGGGACCAGATGAGGTGTGCGGATTCAGTGATAAGGATGCGGAGGAGGCGTGACTTGCCCCGTTTGATTGGCGTAGGATGACCGGTGGGGGGGTCATATTGCCGCTGCCCAGGATTAGGCCTATGGGTGGGGGGAAAATGAGGGGGGGGGGCCGTAGCATCAGTGAACTGGGAGCCGAGGAAACCAGAAATACCATTGTATTGCCGAGGAACCAGGTTTACCTGCTTTCTATTGGCCACAGCTATGCGTAGCTCCATTAGGGAACGTCTCTTCGTAGCAAAACATCACTTTGAGTCCTATGTGCCTCACGGTTGTTTAATTACCGGCTTAACGTATTGGTAGGAAACCTTTGTTTTGCTTTTCGTTGATAATGTGGTACCCAACTGGTATTGTACTGGTACCTACCATTTTCTGGCCCACTGATGTAGGCCAGACCTATTTGGCGGCGTCCCAGATTGTTGTCCGTTCTGGACTGGAGCAGTCAGTGAGTATGTGTTCTAGCGTTTCCGTTAGGCCGTCGCAGAGGGCACATTGTGCTCTATGTTGATGATCTGGGATGTGGTTCCAGTATCGGCCCACTCTCTGCGAGACTGATTTCATACTATTGCCGCGGCATAATTCTAATTGTGCGTCAACTAGGCGTGATCCACCTCAGCCCAAGTTGGTCACTTACTTGTGTGTTAACGCCACTCGTTCGCGATCGCAACATGACGACGGAGGCCTGGCGGAGAGAGATTCAAACGTTCAAGTCTGCTACTGCTCAGGGGTTTGACAGGCCTTGAGTCAAGTTATTTGTAGGTGGCTGTTCAATGATCTTTATCCGATGAAGCGTCGTTTGGCAGAGGCATAGCCTCGCATGATTCGGACTCGTCCATGTTTGTCTGCACCACAGAGCGACAGCAGATCTGAATATTGGGAGTATCATCACTCACGAACCCAATGGGTTAAATTACTGGTAAGTTACACGATTGCCTATTACTCTGTTGAGAGTTCAAATTATTGATTTTGATGGCCTGCCGGTGATCTCGTCTGTGCTGCTTGCTCTGAGACGGCCCTGCCCAGGAGTGTTGTGGTTTTCATAAGGTTGACACCAATGTCCAAGTTTAGACATAACGATGCGGCCACGACTCGGATCTGTACCGAGACAGACACGAAGCAGCTCGCAATCGATCAGGAATGAATTGGTATGGAAGAAAAACGTCGAGAAAGATGCACAGCAGCAATATACTCTATCATGTCCAAATCGCAACCAGGCCCTTACATCAGTCGCCTCAATTGCTCACGCGCAGCCCGAAGCCTCTTCATCTTCTCCTGAACCTCTTGACGAGCCGTCACGACGCTAATCTGTTCCTCCAGCATACTCTTGCAACGATTATACCCGTCCGGCCCGGTGATTTGGAGTCCCTCCTGGAGGGCCTTGTCGATTCCGTGTTGTACACCGAGTATGATCTCGTAGTCGATCGCCATCGGAACCATATCCGTGAAGCGTTTGTAAGCAACTGCGGACGTACATCGTACATGGTCAGCTCATGTCCACGCCACTGTACTGGGTCCGACTCTACCTTGAAAGTATGCCCGAACGCTCGCCATGATGTTCAGAGAGGCCTCCATTGGATCGGGAGGAAGCAGCTTGGGGAGGTCAGTCTCTTGGATGGAGATCCCGAGTTCGTTTAGGCCAGAGAGGGCCTTGTTGATCGACGTCTGATGCTCGCCGGATCGTCTTTTCCCTCGTCCTAGCTGGAGCCTCTCCATCAAACCACTGTCGCCCCGAGCGTCTCTGTAGTAGGTCAAGAATTTGTCCTTATAGGCGGCGTAATAATGTGTGTTGAGAGTCGTCGGGTTTCCCTCAAGGTCGAGCAACCACTGGATCCTGTCTTTTGTTCGATGGGAAGCTTCTTCGAGGTGGTCGTTGACGATCATCCTAGGTCACGGTCAGCCTTGACAGTACCGGCGGGGGAACATGTCACTGACAGAATAGCTCGTTTCGCGTTTCCATTGCCCATGTGCGCAAAGTGACGTTCGACAAGTTTCTCAAGATCAGCCCTCAGAACCACATAAACTTGGTCGAAGAGGACCATCGCCGGGCCGCTCCATTTTTCTGTGACTTGCTTAATGTAAGCTCGTTGAACAACAAAGGGATAATTGTCCGGCAGTTCTCGTGTACGTGCACTGGTGAAATTTTCCGTCAGTGTATGTCATCGAAAGGCACAACTAGGGAGAGCCTACTCTTGAGCTCGCTTTAAGACTTCGTCAATATATATTTTCCGGTCGGTACGAGATTTCTCCTCCGACGTGTCGTCATCTCCATCTTCGTCGGCCAGAAACGGTGCCTTTGACAGTTCCTTCTTCGCTGTCTTATCCCAAGGGACAAAATTTGGAGCAGTTCCTCGTATGGCAACTTTGAAGGCTTCTTGGTGTGGACGAATGGTCTGAAGCAGTCCATCTTCCTCGGGAGTGCCCTCGACACGGTGATCTAGGTCTCGGACGAAATTTCTGAGAAGTTGCAACACTTCACCGATAGGATCTGTGGACGGAGCTGTCGGGAGGGCGCGTAACTTTTGGTCCGTGTCTTCGATCGCGCTCACTAACTCCTCTTGAATCTTTGGGAGCCTTGTTGGATTTGACAAGTTCGTCAGCAAATGAAGACGATGTCTACGATCACAAGAGATAATCAACCCACCTCTTTGCGATTAAGTCCGACAAAATGAGGCTCAACCTCTCCGTTAGGTAGCTCGTCCTCAAAAATCGTTGGTGGCGTGGTTCAAGAGTAGACCACGGCTGCTTCGAGCTGAACCACTCGTTTTCTTGTTGGCGTGCCTCATCCCACGTCATTCCTTTCGAGACGTCCTGCGAAGAAGGTTGCTTGACGCAGTACCAGTTATTAACCAAAGGCTCCGTCTCGTTCCGGAGGATCTTGAGCCATGCGGGTTCTTCGCCAGGAGGGATGCGATCGGGTTTGGTGAGGACACCTGTTGAAAAGGATGGATTTAGTCAGAGGTTAGGAAGACGTGATAGACAGCGACTTACCGACGGTTCGTTTCCCATCCGGGTCGTATCGCTTTGCGAGATGGTGTGCGCCTTGATTTTCAAAGTCGGCTGGTGGGCGGCAGTGTTATCAAACATCTAAAATCCAAAATAGGAACTGGATGCCTACTCTCGCAAGCAACGGTAAGCAGGATGACGCAACTCGGCTTCTCTATGTACGAGGTGACTAAAGACTTGACAAGCTCGATGTCACGGTCGTCGCCTCCCCTTCCGACGCTGGCAATAAGACCCGGGAGGTCTACGAACGAGAGATCGGTGAGTTGTGGACCACTTATCTCCAGAGAAACATAGTTTTTGGAAAACGACACTTCGTTTTCGTCTGGCAGGTCATCCTGGTGGAGGTACTTGTTAGCATCTTTGGATGGATTAAGGATGGCTCGCTGGGCACGCCGAATACGATCCTCGACAGAGGACTTGGAGGTGATAGGACCGCCGAAGGGAACAATTTTGACGGGGATGGGTATACCCATGGCATCGGTGCTAAAGTGGAGTTTCACCAAGCATTTCCATGGTAAATCTGACTGAGAGAGTTTGCACTCGGTCGGGCATCTGTAGAAAAGTAAGCATTATAGTGGGATCCGAAGACAAGTACCTCACCTGGTACACGTTCCCGAGGATCGCGGCAGGGTGATGCCAGAGATGGATTCAATCAGAGATGACTTTCCCGCGCTCTGATTTCCAATGACTGCGATCATAGGTAGGTCAATGTCGGTTTGCACGCTGCGGAAAACATGTTATAGGCACTCCTTGAAGGTAGTTGCGATGAAAGACTTCCGACGTACCCAGTATCGCGCAAACGATTGATTAGCTGAAGCATCTCTCTTCGATTGCCAGCATTGCTGTGGCCTGCGAGCCCGACAGCCACTTCATCGTTAGAATGATCGATGGTGCTTGTCGAAGAGCCTGGGCCAACTTGGAGGGAGTCAGAGGATTCTGCTGTGAACATAGAGGAGGTCGAGCCCGTCTTGCCACCCCGGGCCCGGGCTCGTATCTCGAACTTTGGAGTGATAGGTGGGTTCATGATGCTTGAGAAATCTGGGATGAAATTTACGCGGGCCATTACGAGGGTTATATATAGGGCTGCAACACGCGTCGTGGCTCGATATCGTCGGAGGATGGGCCCACGAAGCATGTACAGCAGCCTGGCTGCTGTATCACGGAAAACTCCATCTATCTCCACGGTAACACGAGTCGGTTGCAACTGCTTGCCCTTACCCTAGATGACTACTTTGATAGCACGAAGATGTTGCCAAGTCGTCCTAGAACTTCTTTCTTCTTGTATTTCTTCAATCTATCCGCCGTTGCCACGCCTCCTACGTTATGGCGGACAGAAAATCGTTGAATGGGCCTGACGCACTTCCTGAAACGGTGTCGCAGATCATCCTGAGTGTGAATTCGCACCCACCGTCACCAACAGTGCGTGGCACCTCACCGCACAGGATGTTTATCCATTTCAAGAATAAGAAGCTGAAGCTGTGGTTCACACTGAACCTTGAGCTTATCGCCAGTGCCTCCTGGTACTCTTACTAGTAGTTAGTAGTGAAGTAGTCGAGTGTACAGGATCAAGCTAAATTGCCATTTATGGATGCTTAGTCAGTAGTAGGAAAAGTTGACCTGGTCGTAGTCTCAGGTTCTCCCCAACTCATGACATGGAATCTCCTGCCGTGTTGGACTCTGATGAAGTCGTAGTACATCGGGTAAAACGATTCAAGGTCAGTCCTCGTCGCTCAATCTCTTCTACAACCCTCATCGTTAGGCTCCTAGCATCAATCGTACGCAGAATCATTGAAAGACGTTCACCTCCCATCTGCACTCGACCTCACAAAGTTTGACCACGACCTAGCGGTACCTGTTCACGTATTCTTCGTACAATACGCTTAAACGTCACCTACATGTTTTAGGACAACGAGTCACACTTCTATGCGTCCCTTCAGCAATGGAGACAGCTCAGTCTTTCTCCGTCATTCGTCCAATTCGCCAACAAGGCCGATCCACTTTCCCTTTCCATGCCTCTCCTCTTGCATAACTGGAGAGACATCGTCGAATTATGGATGCTCGCAGTAGATGCTGCCGATGACGAAGCATTACGGGCACTTCTCGAGTACGCCAGCCCTCGTCTGCTCATCCTTTCCTTACTCTATTGATTACAGCCTTCTCCAAAAGCTCGCACATGACCTTCGTACAACCCTATCACCCGTATATGCTGACATATTAGCCAAGCTACTCGACTTTCTTCCCCGTTCCATTGCAACTCCTGCGCTGACGGCATTGTTAGCGACATTGTCAGGGCTTTTTAGGTACCTTCTCGTCCCGTCTATACATTTGGATCTTTTGCAGCAAACGTGGTCTTCCTTCCATGCTGTCCTACCGAGCTGTAGTTCCGAGGTTCAGCGTGCTGCTGCCGAGGTCTGGGCATCTGTATTACGTCGCTTGAAAACTTCTGCGCGGGAAAAGGCAATTCTCCTCATGGCTAATAATCTTGATGACGTGGAAACTGCTAGCGCCTGGATGCTTGTATTTGCTTGCAAAGTTAGCATACATCACTTTTCGCGCTTCTAGTGTACTGATCACCCTCTTGTAACACACAGTCTGTCTCCTCGACCCTCCACACGACCTCACCTTCAATAATCGGACCAGTGATCGATTGCTATCTGATCTGCGAAAATCCCGATTTGCTCTACATGCTTCTACGGCGCACGCTCACTTCCATCATCCACCACTGCAAGGGTGCTGAACAATTTTCTGCCATCGCTGAGCTACTCATAACTCGATTTTCGACCGTTGTCAGTCAATCGCCATCAAGTAGTGTGGAAGTAGAGCGCCTCCGCCGTACATTGCAGCTGATCAGTCTCGTTTCCAGTGTCCGTCAAGGGTCTCGACTGTCTCGTGAGTTTTTTCGTCTCCTTACTTTATCCTACTACTATCAATTTCGTTTTTAAAGCACCACAACTGTCGCAATTGGCTTCTGCGCTATCGAACATTCAAATTTGCCCTCCGATCGCGACCGCTCTTCTCAACTTTTCAGTCGCAGTTCTTACAGCGGGAGACATGTCTATGGCCACGAGTGTTGGACGTATATTTATCGCGGAAGCTCTCAAAGTACCCAGATTTGGCGCTTCCCTTCTTGGTGCTCTCGCCGAGCTGTCTTGGGGAGGGTGGAAACTTGTTGCTCTACCTGCCTTGTTTAGGTCCACTGGTGATCTCCTCGCCACAGAGCCAAAGCAGACGTTGCGCTTGTTTGCAAGCCTAAGACATTCCGATAAACTCGGGGATGTGGATATCGTGTGGAGACGTACCATCGATATTTGGCTTTGTGAACGACTGTCTCATTGGGAACTCAGCCCAGATGGTGTAGATGAGTTGCGTAACCTCCTGTCGCTGTCGGTGTACGTCGAGAAGATGCCGGAATTATTGGTAGGGATAGTCCAACGCATGCTAGATGCGCCTGATCCGGAAGACTCGTGGAATGCGTCCCATGTAAACGCAGCCTGGGTTTTATGGACATGCATGCACGCCCTTGCGGCGTCAAAGAATGATTCATGGAGACAACAGGTCGACTTGACGAGGTGGACTAGGACAGTCGTGCAGCGATGGTCGTGGTCTCAGTGTGCCTTGAATGGTTTGGTAGGTCTCACACAATCGAGGTAAGGCGCCTACTTCCTCTCCGGAGGAAGGTATATTAACGGCGATTCTCGCCAGCCTCCCGATACCAGACGCCTTGTCGTTCTCGGAACTCTACCTGCACTTGCGGACGTGTATTATCTCACATTCGCGATCGTTGCGCCTGAGCGCACTTAAAATCCTTTCCTCGAAGCTGGTGAAATCATCTCCCGGAGAACAAGACGTACTGAAACGGTGTTTGCAAGGCGAGGAGGTTTCCTTGGACGTTCAAGGTGTGCGTGAACGGGTATTGCGAATTGGTCGCATCGGACAGGTGATCAAGGATGATGAACCGCTAGCTACTGACCTTTGTACCAGATGGTTGATCTGTGAGTGCTCGTCTCGTCTTTGTTCGGACCCATTTGATCGTTCGTGTGTAGCCCAGCTGAAGATTAATCTGCGTCCATTATGGTCGCCCGCTGCAGAGGCGCTCTCGTCGTTGGCCAAGCGATTCGGCGATTCTGTGTGGGCATGTCTCTTCGACGAGTTACAAGCAGTTACCAAAGCGACGCATGGTCGCGAACTTCCTGAGTGGTTGAACAAGAACATCGAGCAGGACACGAATGACGATCCTTGGGAAGAGGAACGGACATGGAGAGATGGTGCTGCACACAAGATTAGGATTGTGATCGCGAGCTGGTTGGACCATAAGCATGATGAGAAGGCTATCATCCTCGTAAGTGTGGAATTTCGGGTCCTCGGAAGGTTGATATTCAGCACCATTTTCTTTTTCCCGATAGGATCAGAAACCCTTCGACAGATTTGATCCTGTTTCGTACGAGACGCAGTTGCTCTCGACGCTTGGACAATGTTCATCGCTTGCCGAGAAGCATAACCGCGAACTCGTTCCGTTCTTCCTGTCGATGGCGGTCAACGATGACACAGTTTCGGGTCTTCCCCGCTACAAATTGAATGCATGGCTCACGCTGTTCAGCAAATTCACCAACCCGAAGGCGCTCCACTCCACAGAAACACTCTTTGCCCTCTATAACACGCACTTATCGCATCCAGACCGCACACTGCAAACACTAGCGCTTAGCTGCGTATTTACGTATAAGCCTCCCAACCTCGTGAGGCATGAAGAGACATTTCGGCATTTCCTGGATGATACGTTATGGCGGGACGAACTCGCGCATCTCGACTTGTCTTCCCTAGACGCCACAGACCGACCCATGTTCGTTGACGTCACGATCCGTCTACTCTTTGGTATCATGCTCGAGAGGAAGGGACGCTCGAGGGGAGGAGATCGAAGAGCTGCGGTGCTCAGCACGCTCGCCGTGTGCTCGGAGGATGAGCTTGGACTGCTTGTCGACCTGATGTTGAAACCGATGGGGTCGAGTAGTCGGGCGTGGCAGGATGGGGTATTTGAATTGACCGAGGTGCCTCCCAATGTGTCCCCAAAACAGCAGGTTGGGTTTTTGAATCTGTTGGGCGAAGTACTGCGGCACCTCGGGCCGAGGGCGGTGCCACATTGGCCTGCTCTTCTCGGAACTGCCCTGAACCTCACTGCAGCCGCGCAAGCCCGATTAGGAGTGTCGAAGCAGACTGAGGCGCCAGGTGTAAGTGGTGGTAACGAGGTCCGAGGGGAAGAAGATGAGGAGGATCGAGAGGATACTGATGCCGAAGCTGATGGAAACGTTGAGGAGGGTTCGACGAGCAGGACAATACGCTCCATTCGACAACTTGGGTTTCGGCGACTCGCAGACTTTTTCCGTAATCCCGTTTCTTTCGACTTCTCGCCTTACTTGCGGGCATCCTTTGACGCCATCATTTCGCCACGACTTGCTCTCCTCGATCAAGAGAACACTCAAGCGCCGTCAGCCTTGCTCGATGTGTTTTACCTGTGGGCATCCCGACCAGAGTATGTGCGTTATTTGGTTGATTACGACGGTCGTGTTTTGCCCAAGGTTTTGGATTGCTTGGTCGCTACGAACGTCAAACCTGCCGTCTTGACGCACATCCTCAATATCGTCGATTCTTTGCTCGCATTCTCCTCCGACGATGACGCGATCGCAGAAAGCATTGTGAAGCCCCATCTCTCGATCCTCCTCGGGAATCTCACGACGCTCGTTGAGCGGACCAAGGGCGATCAACACTTGTCCAGTCCCCTCGCCCAGTGCCAGATTAGCATATTGTCGCAAGTGGCACACCACATCGCCGACCCTGCACAGGCGTCCATTCTCGTGGGTTTGCTCTCGCCACTGCTGCGTAAGCCAGGAAAAGTGGTCCCCGAAAAGACCAAGATCAACTTGTTGACAATCTTGAACAACTTATTTGCGCTCGTACCCGAGTTGTCGGATCCGACATCGCCGACGTTCGAAAGGGCCTACGAACTGCTTTCTCACCTGTTCCTCACATTCCGCTCCAACGGTGCTCGGATCGCGCTCACCTCGACGTTCAACCAACTAGCCATCCTCCACCCGAGTCTTCAAAGTCTTGCTTCGCTGTTGGAGTCGCTCAACGCATGTTCTAGGAAACGGGTGAACGAACCCGATTTTGATCGTCGACTGACAGCGTTCACGACGCTCAACGAGGAGCGCTACGTGACCCTATCCGCTCGCGATTGGTTCCCGATATTGTACAATGCGCTGCATTTCATTCAAGACCCAGACGAACTCGCCATTCGTAACAATGCCGCGTTCACGCTCCGCCGTTTCATCGGCGTCGTTGCTTCCGATGCACCACCTGCAGTTGAAGCTGAGCTTATCTTCATACGTACCGTCCTCCCCGCACTCAAGCACACGTTGCGATCAAAGTCGGAGCTCGTCCGTGCTGAGGCCCTTGGCGTCATCGCGCACGCTGTACTGAAATGTGAACGCATTACGTCACTTCAGGAGATGCGGCCCTTGCTCGCAGGTGGCGACGACGAAGCAAGTTTCTTCACCAACATCCACCACATCCAGGTCCACCGACGGACGAGAGCGCTTCGACGGCTTGGCGAACAATGCGAGGAGGGGTACTTGCGGGCCAGAACCCTGGTGGAAATATTTGTACCGCTCGTGGAGCATTACATTGTCTCGACGGCATCGCTCGACCATTTATTGGTGGCTGAGGCGATCAATACGCTTGGTCGGATCGGGAAACAGCTTTCATGGTCGGCGTATTACAGTCTGGTTCAAAAGTATGTTCGGAGTTCCAAGGACAAGGACGGGGCCGTTCGCGTGCATGTGCGCACGCTGGTTGCTATTCTCGAAAACTTTCACTTCTCGATGGAGGAAGCGGTTCAGGAAACGGATGCCGATGTCGTCGTTGACGGGGAGGCGCTGGAAGGCGAGGAGAGTACGACAGAGATCCAACCTCCACCCGTCATTCCCTCTGTGGACGTGAAGAAAATATCCGACGCGGTGAACATGCGTCTCCTCCCAGCGTTGCTTGGCTACCTGGAGAACCGGGACGAGAACGAGGACAGCCTTCGCATCCCCGTCGCGCTCGGGATTGCCAACGTCGCATTACATCTCCCAGCTAGCGCGAAAGAAGCTCAGATCGGGAAGCTATTAACGGTGTTGAGTCAGGCGCTTCGCAGTCGATCTCAAGAGACACGCGATCTCGTTCGTGAGACGATGTGTCGGATTGCTTTCGCGTTGGATCCTGCGTATCTTCCGCTGGCCCTCCGCGAGCTCCGAGCGGCCCTCCTGCGTGGGCCGCAGCTCCACGTGCTCGCCTTTGTTACACATGCATTGTTGACTTATGTTACCTCACCCGACCGCACCGACGCCGCGTTTGACGACCTTGACGGGTGTATCGACGATATCACACACATCGCCTCCGAAGTCGTGTTTGGCGAATCAGGCAAGGACGTTCAGCACGACGATTTCAAGACCAAGATGCGCGAAGTCAAGGGGAGCGGGTCGCGGGGTTTGGATTGTTTTGCCCTCTCCGCGCGCTACGTGTCGCCGAACCGGATCAGTGCGCTGTTACTGCCACTCAGATCTGTGATGGAGGTGACGAATTCGACCAAGCCAATGCAGCAGGTGGACGAGGTGCTTCGGCGGATTGCGAGTGGTCTCAATGCGAATGCGCGTCTGAACCCGCCAGAGTTGTTGGTGCTGTGTCATACGCTCGTCAGCCAGAACGCCAAGTTTCTACAGGAAGCGGAGAGGAAGGCGACGACGACAAAGGGCAGGAGGCGCAAGGACGACCACATCGTACAGACGAAACGAAAGATCGTGGTCGACAATGATCATTACACGCACAATTCGTATCGGTATGTTGATCTGCGTCGTGTGCGTGTATGCTGATTTGATGACGGGTTTCGATCTAGTTTTGTCGTGTTTGGACTTGATTTGTTCACGACTGCCTATCGACGGTCGCGGTTTGATCTGCACGATGTAAAGCTGCTGGCAAGACTGGAACCGTTTGTGAACTTGATTGGGAACACGCTGTACGCTGAGTCGGAGGCTGTCATCTCTGCAGCTCTCAAGGCCTCTCCTTGTATACTACAATGTCCCCTGAAGGCTGTTGCCTCATCAGCACCACTCATGTCTCGTCAAATTCTTGCCATCATCCGTTCCATTGGGAGTGCAGAATCCGAGGTGGCTCAAACGGCATTCAAAACCCTCGCGACGATCTTGCGGGAATGTCCGACCTCGAACGTCAAGGAAGACGATCTCTTGTTCCTCCTCGAACTCCTCGCACCCGACCTCGAAGAACCAAGTCGACAAGCGAGCGTGTTTGCGCTGCTCCGCGCAATCGTCGCGCGCAAGCTCGTCGTGCCCGAGTTATACGATCTGATGACGACGGTTTCGTCCATCCTAGTCACCTCACAGTCGGCGCACACGCGCGAATCTGCACGGTCGCTCCTCCTCCAATTCTTGCTCGATTACCCACAAGGCGCAGGACGTCTACACACCACGCTCGCCTTTTTTGCGCGGAACCTGTCTTACGAGCATGCGTCGGGTCGATCGAGCGTGCTCGAGCTCCTCCACGCGTTCGTCACCAAATTCGACGTGGGTCTCATGGCGAAACATGCCGAGATGCTCTTTGTGGCGCTTGTTTTGTGTGTTGCCAATGATGGGGAGAAACTGTGCCGGGTGGCTGCTGCGGGCGTGATCCAGGTGCTCGTGCGGCGGTTGCAAGAGGACCAGCAGCAACTATTACAGCGGATGGTGATGGGGCATTTACACGCGTGGGCTGTGCAGAGGGAAAAAGGGACGTTGCGAAGCGTCGCGATGCAGGTGTATGGACTCGTCGTGGATGCGCTGCAGCGTGGGTCGGGGCCCTATCTCGATGCGATCTTGGACGACTTTGGGACTGTCGCGGAGGGTAGCTGTGCGTTGCTTTCTGGAGGGGAGGGCGAGATGCATGTGGATGTGGATGGGGAAGAGGGTCTGGATGGGGAATGGCATGCGACGTATCAGATGTTACAGGGGTTGGCCAAGGTGTTGCAAGCGTTTCCAGAGGTGACGACAGAGGCTGGCAAGGTACGATGGACGGCTGTCGTTCAGCTGCTGGCATTTCCGCATGCGTGGGTGCGCAGCGCAGCGTGTCGGTTGCTTGGGGTGCTCTTTGCGGCGTCGACGACGAGTGCGGGTGCGGGTGCGGGTGCGGAGCAGGTGTTGACACATGCGGGTATGAGAGAGGTGGCAGACAAGTTGTGTGCGTTGCTCAAGAGTCCGAATGTGGAAACGACCGTGGCGTTGCAGACGGTGAAGAATCTGTTTTTCGTCGGCAAGTGGTTCGTCGCGCGGAGGTCGTCTGCTGAGGAAGGGAAGGAGGGTGAAAGTGATGGCGATGGGGAGGAAGGGGAAGATGAGGAGAGTCTTTTGAACAAGGGACGATCGGACGCGCTTCCCTGGCTTTTCTCCAAGCTCTCATATCAAGCTCGATCTGCGCAGATCGTGCGACGAAACAAATCGACCGCTCCGGTGCGTTGGTGGTCCCTCTCTTTTCATAGTTTACTGATGCATTCATGATAGGCGAATTGGGCGCTCTCTCCGTTATCGGTGCTGCGTTTCTTTGCAGCGATGACGTCACACATGGAGGCGGCGCAGCTCGAGCGATTCTTGCCGCACATCCTCACGCCTGTCTATCGTATTATCGAGGAAGACACGATCCGAGATTCAGGGATGGGTACGTTGGTGTTTGACGCATCACTCGCGTGTACTGACATGACATGTACACCAGACGAACTCAAGACGACTGCGATCGAGCTGCAAGATCTCGTGCAAGCCAAAGTGGGCACGACGGTGTTTGCAAACGCGTATAATCGGATCCGACAGGGGGCCGTGAGCGTGCAGCAGGCGCGACGTGTCGCACGTGTGACCAAGGTGGGTCGTGTTGTGTGTTTTCCCCATTTGTATGTCGTGTGAACACGTTGCGTATGTATAGGCCACGACGGATCCCGAGGGCGCTGCGAAACGCAAGTTGGCGAGGAACGCAATGAAAAAGGAGAGTCGGAAACGAAAGAATAGGGCGTTTGCGTGCGTATTTGTTTTTTTTGTGGGGTGATGTTAGACTCACGGCTCTCGTTTAGTGAAAGTCGGGGCGGTGTCAAGAGGCGGCGAGAAGCGTGAGGGCGTTGTACGCGCGGTTATCTTTTGCTTTCCTGAGCGCCTATTTTTTATACATCAAATTTTTTTTCTTGTGACAAATGTTTTCGTATCAATAACTTATTTCCTATGTTTTTTTTTTCCTCATGCAAATCCGAAACGTTCATTTTCTCTTCATTTTTTGATACAAAAAGTTGTGGAGCGTACAAAGTAGCCCCTGAGTGTAAGAAGGATAGGTGGAAGTACACGTTCTCGTCAACGAAGCTCGCGTGTCCAAGCCTGCAGAGGGACGTAAATCAGAAGCACCTGCTGCGGGCGAGTGTTCGTGCGGCCGGTCCATCGCCGACGCCTAGACTTTCCAGTCAAAACGCCTAGAACGAGTTCCAGAATGCGGAAGTATGCGTGTGTAGGAGGGAAACATCCGTCATTTCCTAGGAATAGATGCTATTACATGACAAGTGTAAAGAAGAGAAGACGGAGGAACAAGAAGAAGAGGGTAAATTATCGGTCAGCTGAGAGAAGCGCATCACATCATCCAAGACAGAAAGAAAAGAGACATGTCCGCGGGAGGGGACTCTGTGTGGGTGTTCAAGATGAGATGAGAGGGACAGTGCATAACCACGGGATGGGGTGCGTGACGAGGACTGAGACAAGACGTCGTAAAAAAGGGAAAGAGAACACGACGGTTAGGGTTGAACCTTGGACGAGGGATAGACTGTGCTGTGTGGCATCCTGTTGTCGAAGGTCCGATTTCGTATCCAATGGAGCTGTAGCAAACGCAAAGAGTGTCCGAGCGGTATGTACAATGGTAGTGTGGGTTTAGGTGGGTGAAAAGTCCTTGGGCTGGGAGATGGGCCAGGAGGAGCTATCTCGACAGTATGCTGGCGGGGGTGGGTCGATAAAGTCGGGGGTGGTGGGTGTACGCGGACCCGAGGCGTCCTTGTACGTGCTCGTGCGTTGTGCACGTGGCGTGTACGCGGGTGCAGGCGGGAGCGGCGCTGGACGGTGCTTTGGTGAGGGTGCAGGGAGGGTGTCGAACGAGCTCTCTTTTGGATGGGCAAACGGATCGGGGTCTGCAAAGTCCCAGCTCGTATCCTTGTGTCTACGGGAGAGACGGAGGGGTTTGCGAACTGGGGATCAGATCGGTGAGTAAGAGTGGGTTGGATGGAGAGCGTATACGTACTGAATCCGAATTTGGAGGAGGCTTCCGAGGAGGGGCGGAATGGGTACGAGGTAGGTCGATGTGAGATGGGGATGGACTGGGACTGAGCTTGGGATGCACGACGGAGACGAAATACGAGCCAGGTGACGAGAATGGCCATGAGGATGCCGACGACGGAGACGGTGGCAGCGACGGCGGCGAGGTCTGATTGTGAGGGAGCGGGATAAGTCGAGGGGGAGGAGGAAGGGACGGTTGGCTCTGGGGCGTTTCCAAGGGCCATTAGGAAGAGAAAAGAAAGAAAGAAAGAAAGGGAGGTGGCATGTTCTTTCCGAAGCGAACCTTTTTCAGTTACTTACTTCAACTAACTCAATCCTAGTTCAATTCCCACTGTCAAAGTTAACGTTCATCAGTCATGCCTTTCGACCACGATGACGACGACGACAACCACAACACATCTTGGCGTGACAACGTCCTCGCTAACTGGCAGATCGCTATCCAGATCGCACACTCAAAATTGCTCAACACCAGCACAAACACTCGTCTCACCTTTCTTCGTGACGACCTCACTTGGCTCACCAACCAAGGCAACATGTCCTCATATTCGTTCGCACTGGCTTGCCTGACTCTCCCCAGATCTCTCCCTCACACAGGTCTTGGACGTCTTCAAACTTCTCACAGAGACATATCCCCGGTACATCGACACCCCATCACGCGATGCAGTACAAGAAGTCGGAATGCGTCTCGTCCAAAATGATGAATCCATCCTTGATGCCCCAAAACTCGGCGTCTTGGACAACGTCCTTGGGTGGCTGGCAAACGAAGTAGCCCACATATCAAAACCAGTCCCCAGGTCCGCCCCATCTCCTCATCATTGTGGTCCCACGTTCATTAACCTTTATCTCTCCAGTTCCTATGCCGCAGCAGATATCTTTGTCCTTTTGAGCTGGTCCTGTGGTCTCTACACCACTTGTCTCTCCACTTCCCAAGACTTTGTGTCAACCGACTCATGGCCTGTCCTCACTGGCATCCTTGCTACCCTCATCGACATCCAGCTCAGCTCCTCCACGCGATCAAAACCCACCATGCAGCACAGCGCACTCGTTCGCATCCGCAGGGCATTACGATCTGCCCCAGAACGTCTCCAACTGCTCATATCCACGCTCCTCACTCAGGCAAAGTCGAGTCAGACACCACTTATCTATATCCCTCTTCTAGGCACCGCTGTCGATGTTACCATCCGCCTCAAAAACGTCAAGGACGACTCTCTCAAGCAGATCTCTCCATCCGTCAAGGTGAGTATCCATCGTCCACTCCTTTTACATTTTCATTCCGAAATGACTTGGTAAAGGAGGGTATCATTAACCTATATACGACTCACGTTCTCATGTCCAAAGCGGCAGTCCCCACACACACTTCCGTACGTCTCTTTACGAATACTCGCCATCGAACTCATCATCTACAGAACGCACTTTATGATTTTATACATACTACCATCAGCCCCGATGACCTTTCCACTTCAATCTTACCGACAATGGAAAAAGCCCTCCTTCGCTCTCCAGAGTACTCGCTCAGCGGTAGGTTATCTCGCGCATCCATCTCTTGCCTGCTTGACGTTACATAGTCATTGGCGATTTTTTGCTCGCTTATTCGCACCCTCTCGACATTCCTACCCTCAAAAAACTTCTCACCGCCTCCCTCAATTCTGCCAAATCAAGCAACCCTACCGTGCGCACCAATGCATCGGCTCTCTTCAAAGTCTTGGTATCCAAATTCCCTCCAGATTTCCTCGGCGCTGCCATCTCCGAGATACTAACGCTTCCGCTAGCCGGAAAGACGACAGGGGTTGATCACAGGATCACGCTGTACACGATGCTCACGATGGTTCCAAAGCACGATACCGCGTCAGTAACATTCGTAGATGCCCTCCCGACGCTGATCGTCAAAGAAACCAACGACGCCGCGACATCGCTTCTAGTGCATACGCTTCCAACCCACCTGAACCACCTGTTCGCTTGCAACACGCCAGTACCAGCCGACGTTACAGCACTCATCGCTAAGGAGATGAATAGTGCCAAGCCAGTGCTGAAGCAAGCGTTCGTTAGCGTCGTCGGTGCCGCCTTGTGGGATCTCGGTGACGTGTCTGAACCAATCAACGACGCCACCCAGGCATTTGCACAGGCGATCTCTAGTGCGTTGGAGGGATGTATCAAGACGGTGAGTGCGAATCCACTCGGTACGACTGCGGGTCCTTTGGAAGGGTACGTCGCTGTGGCCATCTTGCTTGGTCCATTAGTCGCTTCTCGCGTGTTTGGTACGTTTTTTTTTCGGCTATCACACGTCACGTCTGTCACATATCGTTATTACGATCTTCGACTGACGTTAATGCCGGCTTATTATTTTTATATTTAATTTCAATTTTTATAGATGATATTGTTTCGCGGAGTTTGACGGCGGACTTGTTGACGGGAACGGCAACGAAACCTTCTTTCCTTATTTGGGACAAGGTCTACCAGAAGCTCAGCGAAGTCGAAGACACGCAGTGGTTACTCCGTGCTGCTGATCTCGCTGTACCCAAGCTCGAGTCTGAGCTGGTCAAGAACCAAAACTTGAGGTATGTGTCTGGTGACCATATCAGACGATCACTGTTGGGAAACCGTTTGTAAAATCTGTCACATCGTGTATTTGTAGGGTTGCGTTTGGTGCCGTGTTCGTGTATCTTGCAGTACAGACGACGTTTTCGGACATACGTCGGGCGACGACGGGGGTGCTCGCGTCAGCGGTGACGAGAAGGCCGCAGCTTCTGAATGCGGTTCTTTGCGACGCGCTGACGGCTTCGCTTACCAAACTCGCTGCATCGAAGCAGACTGGGCAACCTGCCTCCTCATCTCCGCCATCTGATGAACAGGAGAAGCCCGTGGCGGACAAGCAGAGGCGGTATGCTGCGGTCTTGCTCGCCTGTGCGGGTTTTGGAAATGAAAGCCAGTTGGACAAGTCGGAGCGGGAGGCGTTGATCGTCGATTGGGTGGTGTTGGCGCACCATCCCGCAATTTGTACGTCCTTTTTTCTTCGAGGTCGAGATGAACTGACCATGGTGTGATGCATACAGGTGGACCGTCGCGCATGTTGTGGATCGAGCTGTGTCAGAGGGCAGGTACGGATCCACTCGAGGTCCTGACTGGGCACATCGATTTAGCAATGAAACACGTCCTCGAGGCGTCCATGACGGATCCCAAGGTGGGTTTTCCGTCCGTCTCAAGACACCGAATTGATTCCATCATTGAACGTATAGTTGGGCTTCGCGGAAGCAAGCTACCGCGCGATCGGCACGCTGACGTTTATAGCCCCACACATCGTGTTACCGCGCTTGATGGATCAACTCCGGGTGGATATCGATGCCAAGGCGTTGAACGCGTTGACGGACGAAGAGTTTGGGATTTGGGAGACGCCAGAGGGGACGACGTACGTCGATGGTAAGCTCCTGTGTGTATGACGCGACTGCCGATTTGATTTCTCACCCCCGATCAGTGCTCGCGACGCGCAAAAAGGACGAGGGACCGAAAAAGGGCAAAGATGCAGACATTGCGCGATGGGAAGCTGAGCTGCGTCAGAGCCTCGCGAGCAAGAAGACCAAGTCCGGTGGTGCGGGTGCGAGTGGGCTGTCCAAGGAAGCACATGCTCTGGTGCAGGCGCAGCTCGCAAAGGAAGCCGTCGTTCGCGAACGCGTCGGTGTCCTCCGAGCGCACCTTCTTCGTGGGTTGGCGTTTGTCAGGAGTGTGGTGGAGAGTGGCGGCGCGAGTGTGAAGGGGTATGTGAGGCCTATTGCCGAGTGTTTACTCGAGGGCGCGATGAGCAAGGGATCTGCACGACTGATCGGGGAAGCGGGGGTAGAGGTACCGTTTGAAACGTTTGTCACTCTGACGCGGTGCTGCTCGGAGCGGTTGGAGGGCTTGCGAAGGTGGGTTGGCGTGGCGGTGTTGAGAGCGTTGGAGGTGGGATGCGTACCCGAGGCACAAGCAGCGGAATCGTTGAACTGTTTGTCTGATTTTCTTGTTTATGAGGCTGTTCTCTGACCATGGGTGGTTGTTTGATAGCGTTGGTGCTTCGCGTGCTTTACAGGCTCCGGACGCTTTCGGAACAAGCGCCATTTGACGCGGCGACGTTTTCGTTTGCGTTCTTCTTGCTCGCGCGTGTGGCGCGTAAAGGTGGGGTCGGGGTTAGCAAGGAAGGCGAGCAGGACGAAGACGAGGCGCTCGAGCAGGTTGCGCTCGTGTTGGACGTGATCAAGTTTCATCGGAGTGAATGTACGTTGCACGTACACGCCGTTGTCGAATGTGCTCACACACACACTAGTTTCTGACGCTGCCTTTCCCCGCAAGACAACGCTCGAACACGTGTTGCACGTGGTGAGGACGCAACCGCGGTTAAGCAAGGACGCGTCGTCGCTCCTCATCGATCTGGGCGAGGCTATCCAGGCAAGTGCGATCCGGGACGAGGTGGGGGTATTGATCGAGGGAACGCTCCTCCAAGAGACGCACGTACGGAATTCGTGTCTCCAAGCGCTTCAGGTGCGTCGCGTGTTTTTTTTTTTTTTGGGGGGGGGGTCGAGTTCTGAACCGAGGCTAGCCGTTCGATTTGACCGAGTTTGATTGGTCGCCCGAGCTGTGGGTCGCGTGTCATGACGAGGACGAGCAGAACGCGCGGTTGGCGAGTCATGTGTGGGAGGATAATGGATTGGACGTGTCCGAGGGTTTCCTCGGGGATATGCTTGCTTTCTTGGGTGAGTCTCGGTTCGTCCTGGGTCGTATTCTTGGTTGATTTGAGTAGGCCATGAAAACGTGTATGTGAGGACGAGTTCGGCGGCTGCGATTGCAGGTGCGGTCGAGCATCATCCGCAGTCGGGTTATGATACGATCGGTGCGCTGCAGGAGTTGTATCGAGAAAAGGTGAGGCATGTCGGTTTGTTTGTTTGGGTCGTGTCTTGACGCGTCGTGTTATTTGTTAGGCCAAGATCCTAGCGCCCGAGTTTGATCAATACGTGAGTATCTCCACACTGTCTACTGACTGGGAGGGGATCCAACCCATGAACACAGGGAATGGTCATCGCACAAAGTTTAGATCGTGTGGATCCATGGCCTACGCGCATCGCGATCGCCTTGGCGTTCGAACGCCTCGCACCGTCGTTCCCCGAAACACGAGTGGAGCTATTTTTCAGGTTTCTCATCCAGGACGAGGCGCTGGGCGACCGGTCGCCAGATGTACGACGGGAGATGTTGCGAGCCGGTGCGGCTGTCATCGACCATCACGGGGCATCGCAACTCGCTGGACTCTTGTCCGCGTTCGAAGCACACCTCGCTGGACCGAGTCCGGCGAACCAGACGGGGGACCAGATCAAGGAGGCAGTCGTCATCCTCTTTGGCCGTGCGGCGAGACATCTCGCTGCGTCCGACTCACGTATACCGAGTATCGTGGACCGCTTGGTGGAGGCGCTTCAGACGCCGGCGGAGCAGGTGCAGATGGCCGTGTCGGATTGTCTCGTCCCGCTCGTGACACTGATGGGCAGGGATCGGAGCGGGGAGTTGATCGACCAGTTGTTCAGGACGTTGTTCGACGAGCCCAAGTATGCTGCGCGGCGTGGTGCGGCGTACGGCTTGGCAGGTGCGATGAAGGGGCTTGGGGTAGGTGCGATGAAGCGGTATGATTTGATCGAACGACTGCGTGTTGCCACCGAGGACAAGAAACGGTTCGAGTTGCGCCAAGGAGCCATGTTTGCGTTTGAGACGCTGTCGTCGACGCTCGGACGGTTGTTTGAGCCGTACATCACCTTTATCTTGCCGATGCTGTTGACAGCGTTTGGGGATGGTATCGCGGACGTGCGCGAGGCGGCGCAAGATGCTGCGCGTGTGATCATGGGCAACATGTCCGGCTACGGCGTCAAGCTCATCCTGCCCTCGTTGCTCTCTGGACTGGACGAGAAACAGTGGCGGTCCAAGAAAGGCTCGATCGAGTTGTTGGGGATGATGGCATATTGTTCTCCCCGCCAACTCTCGCTCTCGCTCCCGATCGTGATACCGCGGTTGACGGGTGTATTGACAGACACGCACGCGCAGGTCAAGACGTCTGCCAACAAGAGTTTGAAGCAGTTTGGAGAGGTGATCAGTAATCCGGAGATTCAGGCGTTGGTGCCGACGTTGCTCAAGGCGCTCGTGGATCCGGGAAAGACGACGAATGCGTTGGCGGCGTTGCTCAAGACGTCGTTTATGCATTATATCGATCATTCGTCGTTGGCGCTCGTATGTGTTTTTGACAGCGAGAGGGGTTGGTTTTGGACTAACGTTGGTCATGGTAGGTTATTCCGGTCATCGAACGAGGGTTGAGAGACCGTGGCGCGGAGGGGAAGAAAAAGGCCGCACAGATCGTTGGTAATTTGGCGTCGCTGACGGATTCAAAGGATTTCGTGCCGTACCTGTCCAGTTTGTTGCCGATGGTACACGTCGTGCTCGTCGACCCCGTTCCAGAGGCACGTGCGACTGCTGCCAAGACCCTCGGGACGCTCGTCGAGCGACTTGGGGAGGTCCATTTCCCAGATCTCGTACCTGGATTACTGAGGACGCTCAAGACGGAAACGTCGGGCGTCGATCGACAAGGCGCTGCACAAGGCCTGAGCGAAGTCCTCTCTGGACTCGGTATGGACCGTCTCGAGGGACTCTTGCCGGACATCATCGTCAACGCGCAGTCGCCGCGAAGTACGGTTCGAGAAGGGTTTATGTCGCTCCTCGTCTATCTCCCCGCGACGTTTGGGAACCGGTTCCAGCCTCATTTGCCCAAGATCATCGCTCCGATTTTGAGTGGGTTGTCGGATGCGGAGGAGTATGTGAGGGAGGCGGCGATGCGAGCGGGGAGGATGATCGTTACGAATTATTCGAACAAGGCGATTGATTTGTTGTTGCCTGAACTGGAGCAGGGGATGTTCGATGCCGGATGGCGGATCAGGGTGGGTTTTCCTTGTCGTTCCTCCCGGTCCTGCGTACTGATTTTCTTCCTTCTTTAGCAATCTTCGATTACGTTGGTGGGAGAATTGTTGTTCAAGGTGTCTGGGATTACGAGCAAAGCCGAGCTCGAGGATGAGGAAGAGATGGCAGAGGCTGTTGTCGCGGAGTCATCTCGTCGGGCGTTGACAGAGGTGTTGGGTGCTGAACGACGGGATCGTATTCTGTCGGCGTTGTATTTGGCGAGACAAGATGCCGTCAACGTCGTCCGTCAGTCGTCCATCCATATCTGGAAGGCCCTCGTGCACAACACACCTAGAACAGGTATGGACGAGTCTGGCGAGGGATCCGAATCAGCTTTCATGCTCTTTTTTTTTTCCTCTTTAGTTCGCGAGATTTTGCCCGAGTTGGTCGGACAGCTGGTCAAGTTGTGTTCGAGCGACGAGTTTGAGCAACAAGAGGTCAGTGCTGTTCTTCGGGTTGGGTGTATCCTCATCTGGGAGGTGTGTAGACGGCAACGCGTACGACTGCGGAGCTCTGTCGCAAGTTTGGCGAAAAGATCTTGGGCGAGATTGTTCCGATTTTGCAAAACACGGTCACGTCGCCCGATGCACGTACCCGTCAAGGGGTATGCATCATGCTGTCGGACATCATGTACGTCTCGTCCCTCTTTTCTTTGTCCCTGCTGACGGTTTTACAGGGAGAGTACGACCGATACGCAGCGCGAAGGCCACGAGAGCGAGATCATCAACATGGTCCGGACCTCGCTCGTTGATGACGACGCGACTGTCAGGACGGCAGCGGCGAAAGCGTTTGACACACTCCAAGAGCATATCGGGGCCAGAGCCATCGATCAGACGATACCTACACTACTGGAAGCGCTTCGTCAACCTGGTGAGAGTTCTGGGACGGCCCTTCAGGCTCTTCGGGAGGTCATGTCGGTGAGTGGGGCGTGCCCTGGGACGAGCGTCTGGCTTTCTGATCCGTGTATGCGCTAGGTTCGGGCGGCGACGGTGTTCCCTGTGTTGATTCCTACGCTGATTGCGACGCCGATGACGGCGTTTAATGCGCGAGCGCTTGCGTCCCTCGTCACCGTGGCTGGTAATGCGCTCAGCAAGCGTTTGACTGTCATCTTGAATGCGTTGGTCAAGGTGCTGGAGGAAGAAAAGGATGAAGAATTGGTTGTTGCTTTGGACGAGGCATTGCGTGCATTACTGGCATCGATCGAGGACCCAGAAGGGTTGAATACGTTGATGTTGCTACTGCTTGGATGGTACGCACACATACGGTCCTTCCCTCGTACGTTTTCTGACTTGGATATACATAGGACAAAGAACGATTCGCCGACGCGCCGTGCGAGCGCTTGCGACCTGTTTTCCACCTTTTCCGAGCTATCGGAACTCGATTCATCCTTGTACCGGGTGGACTGGGTCCGACAACTCATTTCCTTGTTTGACGATCCTGAAGTCAATGTTTATACTGCGGCGTGGAAAGCGTTTGATGCATTTGTCAAATCTGTGCCCAAGGACGAACTGGAGCCGTTGGTCGTTCCTCTTCGCCGGACTATCGAAACGACGGGTGCACCGGGACGGACTGTACCTGGGTTTAGCCTTGCCAAGGGTGTGGCACCTACCGTACCCGTCATCATTGCGGGTCTCACCACGGGCAGCAACGAACAACGGGAAAACGCTGCGTATGCGATCGGAGACCTCGTTGAGCGTACTGAGGAATCCGCTATCAAACCATTCGTCGTACCCTTTACAGGTCCCCTCATCCGTGTTGCAACCCAAGCGACGACCTATCCGCCTGGTGTCAAGACCGCGATCCTGTCCGCGCTCGCTGCGATGTTGGAGAGGATACCGAACCACGTCAAACCGTTCTTCCCACAACTGCAGCGGACGTTTGTCAAGTCTGTCAGCGATCCGTCGAGTATTGTCGTGCGCACGCGGGCTGCGGATGCACTCGGTGTTTTGATGCGCAGTCAGCCGCGTGTGGACCCGGTGGTGACGGAGCTCATCGGGGGTGCCCGTGGAAGCGAGGAAGAGATCGCAGCCAGCTTTGTGTTGGCGTTGTCGCACGTCGTTCGAAGCGCGGCGGTCCATGGTGGGGTGGGTGACAAGGCCAGGGAGACTTGTATTGAGTTGGTACACGAAGCGTTCCGTGGGACACATGAAGGTCAGGGTGTTTTTCCATTCTAGTAATGCATCCATCTCATGCGTTTCGGTACAGATCACTACGTACAGGCCATGGCGAGTCTCGTCGCGTCCTTGTCGACGAACCCGCCATCGCTCAAGTCGGTCGTCAAGTGAGGGTTTTCTTTCCTCAGGATGATACGGCCGTCTCACGCCCTTCATTTAGCACCTATCTCGTCTCTGGGACGCCTCCATCAGCGCTATCGTCTCACACCATTCTTGCGGTCCTCCAACCCGACGACGATGAATGTGTCCAACCCGACGAGACGCTGTTCGCCAAACTGGGGGTATTGCGTAGTGTCGCACTCAAGGTCAAGGAAAGCGTGGCGAACGAGCGACCTGTAATTTCACGTCCGGCAAGGGATGCGCGGGAGATTCTGAGAGAGATGGCGGCGAACGGGGAGGAAAGTTTGGTGGGCATATTCTGAAATTTACCTAGTTGTGTGGTTGAACGATATTGTCAATGAGCACAATGGGGGTTTCTTGTCTGTGAAGGGTTTCGACCTAGCGAGTTGGGACATATCGTCGCACTAATATTACAGTTTTTTCCTGTGGACTTCCAAAACATTCAATCAGAACGAACTATGTAATAGAAGTCGAAGCAGTACGTGACGTTGGGGTAAATCCTGCATAGTTGGAGCAATGGCCACGGTAAGTAATAGATATATTTGTGCGTGAGTCACAACGCAAAATGGAGGGCACTGCTATCTAATGTCAGTCGAGTCGGACAGAGATACGTGACTGTGATTCGTAATTGCCCATCGAACGAATTGGATGTGCGGTGAAATGCACGCCTACGCACGCCGCTTCTTGTGCGTATGTTCCGTATCCATGTCTGGAGTGGTCGCCCGGGACCTTGCCCGTTTTCCTGCCAGCGAAGTGCAGAAATGATCGCTCTCGCGGACTCTGTCCAAGCTCGATGACTCAGGAAGTGCAGCAATCCTGATGGGTATAGATGTCGGGGGGTTGGTAGGATGAGTAGACTGAACTGAGAGAATCATCGATACGCACAATTTGTCATCGTCCCCATCGCTGACAACTCGACCGACATGCGTGCTTGAGTCAGCCTTGGGAGCTTCAATTTGACTCGGAGGGGATGACACTGACTCGTCCACTAGAGAATCGATTTGACTTGACCATACTGTCACCAACTCTCGGAGAGGTCAGGACTGTGGAGATTGGCTCAAGAACTCTTGGACGGACAGGACTATCATCTGTGCAGGAGGTCGTTCCTCTATCGGTGACCAACACTGTTGAATTAAATTCCAGTGCGAGTCATGCAATGTTGCAGATTCTGGTCGGCCCGGTTTGTGACCTTTTGCCAATCGTAAGACGATGGCGGTATCTCGCCGGACTTCTGACCATGGTTGTTTGCCGGACAACACCTATAAAAATGTCAGCATGGACCTGGCATCTGTGTCCAACAGACCTCCCTGGAGGGCGACACAACCAAAAGAGTATATATCGCTCTTGATAGTCCGGCTGGACGTCTCTTCTGATTCGATTTGTTCAGGTGCGATCCAGCGCAAGGCCCCGGGTCGTGGGGTGGTCCATTGGAGGTAAGTCAATGCTTCGGGAATATTGTCCACCAAGGAAGCAAATCCGAAATCGGCTAAACGCGCAGTGCAATCTTCATCGAGGAGCACATTATTCTGTCTTTTAATTAGACAACGAGGGCGCTAATGATCCAACTTTGACGCACACAATTCAGGTCACCGTGGACGATCTGGAGAGAATGCACTGTCGTGTATTATTCATTTGAGCGCCTGGAAATGATAACCGCAACCCACGGTAGCGCAATCCATTTGCAATATCGAGCAGCTATAACGCGGTGTCAGAAGACATGGAAGGCGTTGATGTTCAAGTTCAGTGGACGTACAAATTGTAGTCGGTGACCCACATTGAGATTATGATTATACTTTCCCAGGAAATGGTGAAGGGATCCATTTGGCATCCACAACGACACCAACGACTCGGCATTATGCATTCCGAACCCGTATGCAATACCCAGGAATGGAACGACATTGATATAGCTAAGTCTCTTCCAAATTCCGAGCTCTCGGCCGAACATCTATGATTGGACAAATTTAATGACATCGTGGGGTTGTGCATGAGATGAGTTACCTTGCGAGATTTATCATTGTTTGTATCTCCATCTAACGCAAAACTGAATCGGAACGCCTTTACCGCGACCTGAGGGAGAAGTGAATTGCACGCAACCTGAGTCATATATGGTGATCGAACCTCCTTCGGCACACCGTCACGGTACCAACATCTATAGACATCACCGAAACCTCCTCCAGCGATATACTGATCAATTTCTTTGGAGATATAGGGTGTGAGGTCCGGTGGAGGACCGAAGTTGGCACTAAGAAAACTTGGACGAAGTAAGTATATCAGAAGATCATAACACGGGCTACCAAAAGGACATACTTGACGTTCTTGAGGGGACGCTTCAAGCGCAGGTGCACTTCGCAAGTGTGGCGAACGAAGCTTTCACACGTTATAAGCTTCTTTCCACTGCAGCCAACCGAACTGCACCCCATGGAGTGATTACGAGACATTGCTTTGATCCCGCGCATGGCCAGACACATTGGAAGACTTGCGCGAGTGACTCCGTCCCCACATACCGTTCCGTTTTCATATATCCACCGCGGGCATATATCCATTGTACGCATAGGCCTGTAAAAGCTGGTTTTAGAATATAGGTACTTGGCGATAGTCAACTCCACCGGCCGCCCCATCAGCAAATTCACAAATTACTTCCTCAAGCTTTGGGCACTTTTCCCGACAATCACAAGCGGTACTGTCACAGCGTAAGGAACAGAAGCGTCGAAAGCTAGTCTTGGTACCAGCCGTCGTGGTGACAGCAGAGTTTCCTTGTGTCCATGCGGAAACAACGTGTAGTGGTGCATGGCAGGCGCTGTGTCACGGTAACATGCTGTACTGGTCTCCATCTACCTGCCTGAGGGTCAAGCTGAGGTAAACCAGTAGATGAGCATCGTTACCGACTGCCACAACTTGTACATTTTTTCCATTTCATTCTGCTGACGCCACGAATTCCCTGGGGAAGCTTGAATCAGTTTTTATACTTCCTTCATGTCGTGGAGGATGTCCCAATGGAACTACCAGATACTGCATCCCTGAAATGAACCGTTTAAGTAATTATCGGGCGCGTTTGCGAGGATCAATCCATCTGATGAAAGGGAGGGGAGTTTATGTCGTCAGTGTGACTCCAAAGGCTGTCTACGGTGGTAATTCCAACAACGAATTGTTTGATCTGACGAGTCGAAGAAAGGTCTGATGCTATCGAATGACCAGACCCAATCTTTGTGACCCTCTAACCAAACACAGACCAGTATGCCGCTCTCGACGCTCGTTGACTATGATTTTGCCATGTCCATAGATGGCGCACACGAACTTGAATTTACCAGTGTCTCGGTCTAGACAGAAAGAGACATGGACAAAACAAATATTGCTACCGACCTCGATGAAATGCTGGACCTGTCTCCCGTCCACCTTGTAAACAAACCATTTGTCCAACCACCAAGCGCGAGCATTTGGCGAGATGGAAATAACAGGCCAATCCTCCAGGTGAGTCCATTTGCCAACAGGTTCATGCAATCTGGCGATCGTGGCAAATTTGGAGAGGTACATTGAGCCCGAAGTTGGGTGTCGCTGTAGTACACCATGTCAGTAGATACTGATGTCGACCCTCAATCGCACCTGACCACTCCATCCCACTTTCTTCATGATGCTCGATCGCGCCCATATGCCCCCCCCCCCCCCCCACACACACACAATATATTCAATATATTCATAGGTAGGGAGGGAGAGGTGTGATAATGGTGCGAGGAATGGCCATGGAAAAACACCTAGGGCTGCACTTGAACCCGAGTCTTTCATGTTCGTTCGCGATCTTGTTCTATCCGTTCCAGATCTATCCGCGGGAGAGATGTGGGTTGTTTCCACTGCAGCTGGGGCCACGCGAGGAAGGAATGGTGGCGACACTAAAGGACTCGGGAGCTCCGGAAAGTGAGCACCTGAGGCTCGATGATCTGTTTTGTGCACGAGTTTTCGAGGTTGTTGTGAGAGTGGAAGCTACATTGTGTTTGTGAGGTTCCGAGAGTCTCAAGAGACGTGGTCGATGTACGAAGATGTATTGCATATCTGGAAAGAGGTGTCAGTAACCTGAAAAGGCAAGGACCCTTAGTGCCGATCCGAGTCTCCTCCTCATATTTCCATCGAGGTTTGTAGTGCCCTCAAATGCAAACCTACTAGACAACGCCATGGTGGACAGCCTGAGGCACATAAGTTCGGTTCGAGCGCGTTGAGCGCCACGAGGGACCAGTGGCCACCATCACCGGTGTTGTCCACTTTTTGACTGTCGAGAGCCTTTGTGTTTTGTTTATTAGTAGGAGTTGGAGCTGTCACGGTAAACCGACGCATCTAGGCTCTACTAGTAGGTCGTCGTCATCCTGGTGAACACAATATGAACAAGTGCAAACACCTTCGTCCAGTGCTGACAGAGTCCTTAAACAATGCCAGGGAGACACCTCACAGACCTGACAAACGTGCACCGCATGTAAGTTATTCGGGTTATAGATACATATGTTGAGTTGGGTGCTTTACTGATGCGCATCGATTTCATGTGTTTGATATCATCGGTACAGATCACTGCATACAGGCCATGGCAAGTTGCGTCGCGTCCTTGTCAACGAACCCGCTATAACTCAAGTCGGTCGTCAAGTGAGGGTTTGGTTTCTTCAAGATGATACGGCCGTCTCACACCTTTCATTTAGCACCTATCTCCTCTCTGGGACGCCTCCGGTGTTATCATCTCACACCATTCTTGTGGTCCTCCAACCCGACGACGAACGTGTCGTGATTCATGTCCACCAAGGGATGCGCGGGAAATTCTGAGAGAGATGATGGCGAACGTTTGATGGGCATATGGTCGCACTGATATCACATTCTCATGTATGGCGAACCAAGGCTCTACGGCCAATGGTAAGTAATAAATCCATCTATGCGTAAATCATAACGCATAATGGGAGGCACTTTTATCTAATGTCAATCGAGCGAGACAGAGGTACGTGACCGTGAATCATAGTTACTCATCAAACAAATTAGATGTACTACGGTGAAATACGCGCCTACGTATACCGCCTCTTGCGAGCATATTCCGCATTCATGTCTGACGTGGTCGCTCTGAACCTTGCTCCCTCTCCTGGTGTAGATCCCAGGGTGTTGGCAGGATGAGTAGAATTAACTGGGATTATCGTCGTTATATACCTTGTCTGTTTAAGTTTGTCCTGGCAACCTGGTCAGCATGCATGCTTGAGTCATTCGGGAGAGCTTCAAGTTGACTCGGAGGAGATGACATCAATTCATCCACCGGGAAATCAGTTTGACTTGACCATGACATGACCAAGTCTCGTAGAGGCGGGGATTGTGGGGAATGGTTCAAGAACTGTCGAACGGTGAAGCTTATCACCTCCGCAGGAGGTCGCTCCTCTATCGGTGACCAGCACTGTTGAATTAAGTTCCAGTACGAGTCATGCAACATTCGAGACTCTGGTCGGCCTGGCTTGTGGCCTTTTTCCAAGCGTACGACGACGGCTGCATCTTGCCGGACTTCCGACCATGGTTGTTTACCGGAAAAAACTTGCAAAAACATCAGCGCATACCTGACAATGTGCGTCCAACAAACCTCCCTGGGGGGCAACACAACCAAAAGAGTATATATCGCTCTTGGTAGTCCGACTGAACGTCTCTTCCGATTCAATTTGTTCAGGTGCGATCCAGCGCAAGGCCCCCGGTCGTGCTGTAGACCTCTGGAGGTAAGTTAATGCTTCCGGAATATTCCCTACCAGGGAAGCATATCCGAAATCGGCTAGGCGTGCAGTGTAATCTTCATCAAGGAGGACGTTATTCTGTCCTTTGGTTAGATAAAAAGGACGCTAGTAATTCTACTGACGCACGGAATTCACCATGGACGATTGGGATTGGAAAGGAATGCACTGTGGTGTCTTATGGTTTTGAGCGCTGGTAATGATAACAATAGCCGACAGTAGTGTAATTCATTTACGATATCGGGCAGCTATCGCACGCAGTCAGGAACACAGAAAGCGTTGACTTTCAGTTGACATACAAACTGGGGTCGGTGACCCACACCTAAATTGTCATTATACTTTGATAAGAAATGGTGGAGGGATCCATTTGGCATCCACAATGACACTAATGACATTGCACCAAGCATTCCAAACCCATTTGCGATACCTAGGAACGGAACGACATTGATATGGTCGAGTCTCCTCCAAATTCCGAGTTCTCGACGGAGCATCATCTACAAGGCAGTGTAAATGACACCTGTTAATTGTGAATGAGATGAGTTACCTTGTGAGATCTATTGCTTGTATCTCCATCTAATGCAAAACTGAATCGGAACGCCTTTACTGCGACCTGGGGGAGAGGTGAGTTGCAGCAACGTGAGTCATACACCATGTTCAAACCTCCTTCAGCAAATCGTCATGGTACCGACATCTATAGACGTCACCAAAACCTCCTCCCGCGATATACTGATCACTGTATTTGGAAATATAGGGTGAGGTCTGCTGGAGGGGGGAAATCTGCGCTGAGAAAATTTGAACGAAGAAACTCTATCAGGTGATCATAATACCGGGTGCCAAGATGACATACTTGAAGTTGGATATTCGACACTGTTCAAGCCGAATGACCGTCGGCAATAAGGTGTGTCAGAGGGGAGGTATGAGAGGACGCACTGTTGCAGGTACTCGCCAAAAATATATCTTGCTACTCCATGTTGCTGACGCTACAAATTTACCAGAAGGAGAGAAGGAAACGGTTGTTGCATGTTCATCATGTCTTAGACATTGTCCGCTGGGATGACCAGACGTCGTGTCCCAGAAACGAACGGTGTGATCCCAGGATGCGCTCGCAAGGATCAACCCGTCTGGGGAAAGGGAGAGGCTAGTTATGTAGTTGGTGTGACCTGTCCATGGCTGTCCGATTGGTTCTCCTGTATTGGAATTCCACCAGCGAATCGTTTCGTCATCTGAGCCAGAAAAGAGCCTGCTGCCATCATGTGACCACAAGAGACTCCCGATACAATCTTGGTGGCCAGTTAATGGACCAAGGACAAGTGTGCAGCTGTCAACATCATAGATGCTAATGTCATAGTAGTAGGGACCACAGCCACATGCAAGTTTGCCACTGTGTTGAACATACAATCTAGCATAGAGGCTACTCACATGCTAATGGGATGTTTCTTGGGGAAACAGTTGTTGTTATTGTTGATGATGGTAGTTGTAGAACAAGTGTTGATTAGAACTCAGATGTTGAGTCCAAATGTTATATACAAATACAATATACCTACTATGGTAATATATTCTTGTAGTACTATAATCTAAGTATTATAGGAGTGAGCTCCATATATGAAGTTCAACACACTGTCAGGAGAGAATGCCATGCACAAAACCCCTTTACCAACTGCGATGGAATGGATGACCCTCCCCATTCCATACTGTAAATAAACACTGTCCGACGACCAACAGCAGAGTCGATCATCTGGCGAAATAGCAATTGTAGGCGATTTCTCCGTGTGAGTCCATTCTTTGACAAGCTCGTATGATTCGACGTCCCACACTTTGATACTTCCTCCCACATCACTCCTGATGGTCTTTGTTCCATCTCTGGTCACAGCAAGACTGTTCACTCCGCCCACGTGCTGTGTGGCTGTCCCTTCTTGCACCCCGTTCTCCAAATTCCAGATCGTCACAGTGCCGTCGGTAGAGCCTGTGACAACTCGTCGTCCGTCGGGGAGATACGCGAGTGTATACAAGTCAGATGGCGTCTCGATGACCAGGTGTGGTTGAGGACGATCGATGTGAGACCGTTGCAGTGATGTGACGCTCGACATGATGGTTCCACGGCAGTTGGTTGCCAACTGGGCTTCCCGTCGAGTCAATGTGAGGTTGCGGGTGCGGGGGGAAATACGGAGGTAGGGAGGAGAAATGGTTGAACTCGTTATGAACTTCCATACGTTATACACCTGGACCACGTGGCAAAGGTGAGGCGATGGCGCCCATGGCGGTCTTCTTTTTGGTGCCAACTGAATCCTCAGAATACTCCCTACCATGCGTAGTAGGCTCTTCAGTCATCCACTGACCTTCAGTATCACGTTTTTCTGACCATACGTTGAGGCACTTCAAGTCAATCTTCGGACTCCCATCGGTCTCGATCGTCGCCAAGTTGAAGGGCGTGGTAAGTTATAGATGCATCTAAGCATGAATCAAAACGCAAAGCGGAAGCATTACTATCTAATGTGGGTTGACCTAGCCGAGAGGTATGTGTCCATCTCATAGTTGATGGATTAGGGATAGGGTGAAATACACGTCTACACCCGCTGTCTCTTGTTAAGGTGTTCCAAATTCACGTCCGGCGTGGTCGTCCTGGACCTTGCCCGTTTTCCTGCCGGCGAGGTAGGGTGATGATCGCTCTTGCGAGGTCCGTCCAAGCTTGATACATCAGAAATCGATGCTATGCTAAATGGCGTAGACGTCAGCGGGATGAGTATACTGAACTGAGATAATCATTGCTACATACGTTGTTTCATCGTCCTGGTTGCTGGAAACCTGGTCAACATGAGTGCTCGAGTCTTCCATGGGAGCTTCAAGTTGACTCGGAGGGGATGATACCTCATCCGCAAGAGAATCAGTTTGACCCGGCCACGACAACACCAAGTCTCGTAGAGGGGGGGACTGCGGGGAATGGCTCAAGAACTGTTGGACGAACAGGACTATCATATCTGCGGGAGGCCGCTCCTCTATTGCTGACCAGCATTGCTGAATTAGATTCCAGTGCGAGTCATGCAACATTGTCGACTCTGGTCTGTCCGGCTTATGACCTTTTGCTAATCGTAAGACGACGGCGGCATCTTGCCGGACTTCTGACCATGGTTGTTTGCCAGAAAACACCTGTAAAAATGTCAGCACGGACGTGGCATCTGTGTCCAACAAACCTCCCTGGAGGGCAACGCAACCAAAAGAGTATATATCGCTCTTGATAGTCCGGTTGAACGTCTCTTCTGATTCGATTTGTTCGGGTGCGATCCAGCGCAAGGCCCCAGGTCGTGCAGTGGACCTTTGGAGATAAGTCAATGCTTCGGGGATATTCCCCACCAAGGAAGCATATCCGAAATCGGATAAACGTGCAACGTAAGCTTCATCAAGGAGGACGTTATTCTGTCTTTTGGTTAGGTCAAAGGGACGATAATCTTTCGACTCTGACGTACACAGTTCAGATCACCGTGGACAACTGGAAATGAATGCACTATTGCATGTCATGATTTTGAGTCCTCCATAGCAATAACAGCAACCCACAATAGTGTAGTCCATTTGCAATATCTAGCAGCTATCCCGGGGTTAGAAAACGTGGAAGGTGGGCGTTGACGCTCAGGTTCACTGAGTGGACGTACGAATTGGAGTCGGTGCCCCACATCCAGGTTGTCATTATACTTTGCTAAGAAATGGTGGAGGGATTCATTTGGCATCCACGATGACACCAACGACATTGCACCAAACATTCCAAACCCGTATGCAATACCTAGGAAGGGAACGATATTGCTATGGTCGAGTCTCCTCCAAATTCCGAGCTCCCGACGGAGCATCTATGAGGCAGATTAGTAAATGACATCTTTTGGTTGTGGATGAGATGAGTTACCTTGTTAGATCTATTCCTCCGAGTTGTATCTCCGTCCAATGCAAAGCTGAAGCGGAACGTTTTTACTGCGACCTGAGGAAGAGGTGAATCGCACGCAAGGTGAGTTATACACCATGATCAGACCTCCTTTGGCACACCGTCACGGTACCAGCATCTGTAGATGTCACCAAAACCTCCTCCAGCGATATACTGATCAGTTTCTCTGGAGATATAGGGTGTGAGGTCCGCTGGAGGGGGAAAATCTGCACTGAGGAAATTCCAACGAAGAAATTATATCAGGTGATCATAACATAAGCTGCCAAAATCACATACTTGAAGTTGGATATTGCACATTGATCCACCGCTGGCGATAAGGCGCGGTGTATGTTAGGTAATGTAGAGGGCAGCCTGAGGTACGAGGGGACCGTTGCGGATACTCGCCAAAAATATATCTTTCCGTCCGATCTTGCTGATGCAACGAATTCACCAGAGGGAGAGAAAGAAACTGTATGTACACCTCCATCGTGTCGGAGAGGTTGTCCGATGGAACAACCAGAAGTTGTGTCCCAGAAACGAACAGTGTGATCATTGGACGCGCTCGCAAGGATCGACCCGTCTGGGGAAAGGGAGAGGGAAGATATGAATTCAGTGTGACCTGTCCATGGATGTCCGATTGGTTCTTCTGTATCAGCATTCCAGCAGCCAATCGTACAATCCCATGAACCAGAAAAGAGCCTGTTACCATCGTGTGACCACAGCAGACTCCAGATGTAATGTTCGTGGCCAGTAATCGGACCAAGGATGAGTGCGCCGTTACTAGTGTCATATACGACGATGTCGTGATTAGAGACACATGCGAGTTTGCCACTGTCAGGAGAGAACGACATGGACCAAACTTTCTCGTCAACCTCGATGGATTGGATGATCCGCAATTCCCCTTCCATGGCGTGAATAAACACCGTCTGAAGACCAACTGCAATGAGTCGATCATCTGGGGAAATAGCAATGCTAGGCCCTTCCTCCGGGTGAGTCCATTCATTGACAAGTTGGTGCGATTCGACGTCCCACACTTTGATGCCCCCTTCCCCCTCACAGCTGACGATCTTTTTTCCATCCCGGGTCACAGCGAGACGGTTCACTCCGTTCCCGTGCTGCATAGATGTCCCTTCTTGCTCCCCGTCTTCCACATTCCAGACCGTCACAGTTCCATCCTCAAAGCCTGCGACAACCTGTCGACCATCAGGGAGATACGCGAATGCATTCAAGGCATATTCCGTCGCGATTACCAGGTGTGGCCGAGGGCCATCGTTATTAGCCAGTTGTGGTGTGACGCTTGACATGATGGTGCTACAGCAGTTGGTGGCCTTGAAGCTAGGCTTCCCGTCGATGCGAGGCGTGGTTGAAAACACGGAAGGGGAATTCCTGAACTCCTGATGGACCTCCACAGCTTGTACACCGACAGCATGTGGCAGAGGTGAGGCAATGACACTCATGGCGATGCAACGGTCTCTTTTTACATAGTGCATACACCACCATCCCTCCCCTTCCAAACCATCCTCTTCCGTCTACCCGTCGCCTCGAACGTGGATAGCACAATTCCATAATTGCCTTTGCATTTTTCTTATTGCAATCATGTGTCACCTTCCACTTATCCTTATCCAACCTCAACTCAGCATCTGCCTTTGCTCAGCTAGACAATGATGGACATTTACATAGGTGCTGTAAGTTGCAAACCCTGATCCTGTCATGGGGAGTGAGAGGTGTGGGAATGGTACAAGGGATGGGGCTGTGGGTTGAAACATCAGGAATTTGACACTGTGGTTAACCATCCTTAGTCATGCTTTTTCAGCTGGATGAACTGGTGTCAAACAAGGAGGCCAAGGATGAAACAAGCCAGGTACTCAACTTAATTCATGTTTTTTCTGTTGAACTTCGTATAAGGAGTTTCACCCCTATTAATTACTTAATAGTACTATGAGAATATATTTCCTTATTAGGTATATTGTATTCATATATAACATTCAGACTCAGCATCTGAGTCTAATAGACACTTGTTCTACAACCACTACTGTTATGGATGTAACGTTTTACTAGACATTTTCTCTTTCCTTTCCTTTTCTTTCTCTTCTCCTTTATGTTCACCTTTACCTTTCTACCTTACGATTTGGGTCATGTGAAAGTCATGTGATCCTCACCCCTTTTCTAGTCATGTGACCTATGGGAGTTGGGTCACATGACACATCCCTCCACGATCTCTGGATCTTCCCCTGGTCGGGATCTTCCCTGGATCTACCCCATCATGGTACAAGTCACCCCTTTCCTTATCTTACCTCACCATGATGTTATGCTTCTCTTCTCCATTTCTCTTATCTTTAATGACCGCTGACACTCTTCTTTACTCACGATTATCCCCGCTATGCCTCATGCCTAGCGCATGTAGCATTGCCTCATTAATCCCCGCTTCTACCTACCCTTAACCTACTATACCTTTA
>JBBPLM010000127.1:20672-34301 GCA_038089795.1 Pulchroboletus neoregius | reverse complement strand
AATCGCTACATACACCTTTGTAAATGAGTAGTATGCAATCTGTAAAAAGATACAAAACATAATGTAGCAATAGAATATCTAATCTAAGATGCAACAACCGGCCATGATCGAGCGTTTTCCAACACATGGAGTGGTGATGAAAAGAAAAAACAAGACAACAAACAATACCGCTAAAGCCGCCAATCTCGAAAGAAATCCCAGTCCGTTCGCACAGAGTGTATCATAAAGTCTGACACGCTCCTGCCATCGCCTTCTTCCCCACCTTGCTCGTGCTCGTGCTCGCCTTCCTCGGCCTCTCCTTCAACCTCGACGTGCACCCCGCCTTCCGTTTCCCCACGTGGTTCTGCCATCTCCTCAGCACCAAAGTCAGCCTGATCAGCACCCTCGAGCACGTCTTCTTCCCTCGCCGCAATAACAGCAGCCTGTGCATCCTCGGAATCCTCACACTCCCCAAGCGCTCTGGTCAACGCGCCGTCATCCTCGAACAACGTCCGCCAGTCAAATTCGCCTCTTTGGATGACGATGTCGTCCAACGAACGCTTTTGGTTTGCCTTCATGAGCATCGCTTCTTCCACTGTGTGTGAAGATATGAACCGGTAAATGTGTACGTCGCGAATCTGTCCGATACGGTGGGCACTAAGAAGGTGTCAGCGATGGGCCGTATCAGCGCGCCAGGAACGAAATTGCTCACCGGTCTTCACATTGTCTATCCATCTGTGGATTAAAATCGCTATCATAAAATATGACCGTATCCGCGCCAGTCAAACTGTTGATCCGATCAATACAAAAGACACAAGCTGAAACGAAAAAAGACATACTTGATGCCGACACCGCCAGACCGAGAAGACGAGATAAAACAAAAGACCCTCGTATCCGCATTGAACCGCTCCGTGATGTACTGCCTATCCTCGATTTTCGTTGCGCCATCCAGCCTGAGATAAAGATAGCCGTGGAAATTGAGAAATATCTCGAGGATATCCAACACCCGCGTCATCTGCGTGAAAATCAATATCCGGTGACCTTGGGCCTTTTTCTGCCGCAGCAATCGACTCAGTTCCTGTAACTTGCCACAATCGTATTGTAACAACGACGGGTCAGGAAACGCAATCTGAAGTTTGACGCTGGTACGGTGCAAGACATGGTCGAACGTGGGCGGACAGGACATGAGCGCCTTCTCGGACCCACCAAGCGCCAGGCGGGGAAGATCCAGGGCAACAACAGCAGGAGTAGCAAACGTGAACCTGTCAATGGCGCCCAACACTTCTTCCTCGCGTTGTTCGTACGATTTCACCATGGCGTTCACGGTGGTCACCGTGTCCAAGTACGCGGTCTTCAGGTCGACAGCGGAGAGCGGCAAGATGGGACGATGACAACCTTGGACAATCCTCAACAGGTCTTGCCCATATATCGGCGTCCGCGCACACCGCAAGCGGTTGACGTAGCCTATCTGAGCCCACCGAGCAACCTTTTGCACGCGTTGTTGATAATTACGCCATGCACGATAGCCAGCAATCGTCCGCGTATCCTTTGGTGGTGGCTCCCCCGGCATCTCCGATATGAGCGGTAGTCGATGCGTGGCATCCAAACGACGCGACTCCAACGCAGACATGAGTGGCACGTTTTGTTGATCAACGAATCGCAGTCCAAAGAAGTCGAGATTAACCCGCTCTTCGTCTTCTACATTGAGCAACGCCCGTCGGACGAGCAGCTCCTTGATCTCAAAGTCGGCGATTGCAGAACGTGTCATGGCAAACGACGTGACAACGGGCCGGACCTCAAACAGGTCCGGATGATTGCACACCTTGCGGAGTTGCATGAGGACGTTGGCAATCTTTTGGTATACGCCCGACTCGAGCGCTTCACGGGTGTGTGCACGCAACATGAACTCGTCATACAAAAAACGTTGCCGCTTGGAGAGTGGACACAGGACGAGGTGCTCGTATTTGCTTGGAAGCTCTTTTTCAACGTCCCGTTTCAGTCGACGGAGGAGGTACGGTCGCAGTACGGTGTGTAGTTTCGAGACGCGTTGCAGGTTTTCGTCATCTAGCATAGTACCCATTTCGATCGCTTTCTCCAACGGATCTAGATAATGTGAGATATAAGTATTCCTTCCAATGTCCACGCAACACCAGAAAAACGCACTCGAGAACCATTCTCCAAACTCTTTGAGGTTTGCAAAATTGGTACCAGACATCAAGAACTGCAAGAGAGCCCACAATTCCGTCAAATTATTCTGCAAAGGCGTTCCTGTGAGGAGCAGCCGCCGAAAGGAACGAAACATGAGAAGGATATTCCACCGTTGAGACCTGAAATTCTTGATCATATGCGCCTCGTCGAGGATCATGTAGTACCACATCTTGCGCTTGAAAATGTGTGCGTCCCGACTCGCGAGTGTGTACGAGGTGATGCACACGTTGAAGTGGTGCTTATTGTACCATCCCTGTCGTAGTTCTTTCCGACGTTTGGTGCTACCATGATAGCTCAGAATCTTGAAGCCGGGGAGAAACTTTTTGAACTCCATCTCCCAATTGAGTAGCACGCTAGTCGGAACGATCTACATGACGATCCACGTCAACAAAGACGTTCCTAACAAAAAAAAATGCCACCAGACGTACGATAAGATGTGGTCCCCATATTCCCCGATCACAAGCCAAATGCGCAAGCAACGCAATCGTCTGGATCGTTTTCCTAACCAAACGCGTTAATAACACGAATCTCCCTCGTTCTTGCTAAACGTACCCCAACCCCATCTCGTCCGCCAAGATACCATTCAGATTATTGGAATGCAATGAGGCGAGCCACTCCAACCCACTCTGTTGGTACGGTCGGAGTACCCCGCGGAGAAGTAACGGTGGCTTGATCTTATCGTCGGGAGACCAGTCGACGGGTGCGACGGCAAACGGTTTCAGATACTCTGGGATGCGAGCAAATGTATCGTTCTGGACGTCCTCCATGGGGGTATCTATCTCTGCCTCTGCTTGTTGCACCTGAGAAGAAGTGGCGTGATCGGAAACACGCTCGGGAAGCGGTTGTGACATGTCATTGTCCTCAGCTTGGACCTCCTTCGCGTCCACCCCCGCAGCCACGACAGTACTAACCGCCTGTTCATCGGATACCACAACCGACCCATCGCCATCCTTGACAGGGTCATGCTCAATGACGCTCGAGGCAGGGGACGGATCGTCACGCATGGGATAATCAGAAAAGCTGTCCATCGCTGGTGAGCGCGCATCACCCAGCGTCGGCGTACGCGCGATCGAGTCCATATCCGAAGGCACACTCGGCGATGCCACCGCGTCCTCGAACACCCCCGGTCGTTTGGCCGACGTCGCAGCGTCCTTGTCGATACGAAACTCGGACAGAGGCGCTTCCGATTCCATTACCATGTCCGCTCGATCAGGGGGCGTAGGCGCGGGTACAGCGTCCTCTTTGCGGCGTGGTAGTCCTAGTAATGCACGCGTCGTCTCTTCGTCATCGTCCTCGTCAATGCTCTCCCTATCACTCTCGTCCTGCCCACCACCGTCCTCATCCTCGCCGGCATCGGCACCGTGATCGGAGTCCTCCACCATCCCCATACCAACAAACTCTTCCGCACTTTCCGCTCCAGATTCATTCTCTTCGTCGTGGTGCTCCTCATCACCTTCGCTCGTCCCTGCCGACTCCCCCTCCCACTCCGACATTGACACGCTGCTCGAACGACTCCTCGACAAGTCGCCTCTGGAAAGATCGACCTGCTGTGTCTCCAATATCTGTCCCGACTGGTCCAAAATCGCGTCGAGATGTTCATGGCCTCGACGCATTTCCTCCGCCTCTGCTCGGTGCCGCTCTTGTTCTCGTACATACTACCGAAACACCATCAACAACAACAACCCAGCCAACAAGGAAGAACAAGACTCACAAAGACAGCCTTCTTCCACTCCGCTACCACCATTTTGACAGTCGCCTTCGCCAGCGCTCTCACCCGCTTCTCCTCCTGCGCCCTCGCCTTGTCTTCCCTGACCGCCGACTGATCCCAATACACCTGTATCCGGTTCGCCACCTGCGCAGCTACTTGCCGTCCCCGAATAAGAAAACCGCCTCCCCCTCCACCATGCCTCCCCCTATGCACAATCGTCTCAACGATATGCTCCCACACGTCCTTTGACCGCCTCGGATCTCGCGCGTTCGGGTTCGCCGTAATCGCAAGCACAGGCGCAGGCGTTGCTTTCCCCGATGCCAATCCCTTGAACGAGTCGCCGTACATAAAGGGCACGAACCGTCCCTGTTTATTCAATCTCTCAATCTTCTCTCGCAACGCCGCCTCCTTTTGTGCGAGCATCGTAAGGGTCTCCAGCGTCTGCTCTTGCTCGTCCAGTGACATATATGAGGATAGAAAGTCGGTGAGGTTCGAGGCGAATTTTGGAGGCGGCGGTTTTTGACGCGGATTCGAATAAGACGGGGGAGGCTTGCGGACGATCAGTCGAACGCGCTTGATGGAGGACGTACGAGAAATAGAGGGCGGTTCGTCAGGGACGTGCGAGAGCGAATTTTGAGAAGGACGCGCTGCAAGGCACGATTCCGGAGGTTTGCTCGGCCCCTCAAGACGCCCCGACCGACGCGGATGTAGGATACGACTCGGGCTCTCGTCCAGCCCCATTACAGATTTGTGTTTCTTCTTTGAAATAGGAGACAAAGGCGGCGATGATACAAGGGTACTCGCGCGCTTGAGTATTCGTGTCGCAGAGATGGACGGTGGCTCTTGCTCCGATGGATTCACCCCAAGCGCGCGTGGTCGAGGGCGGTTCTTGGTCGTCCCGTTCGGGGCCGATATACTCACGATCGCATTGTCCATGGTTGGTTCGACCGCCTTTTGTTTGCCTTTGGCTTTCGACGATAAAATTGTGGGCGTCTCTAGTTCGGGTGGTGGTGGCATGCGGCGCACGTCCGTCTTTGTATCAGGGCCATTCTTGATAGGGGATGACAATGTCAGATCGAGGACACGCTGAGTGTGTGCACGGCGTGTAGACCGCGATGGGCCCGCGGCAGCAGCCGCACGTTCGAGCAGATCGTATTTCGCCTTATACTAGAGCGACAATGAGCCAACGACCAGAGCACGCCCATCAACACCACATACCTCCTGAAACACCATGGAGTCGTCCTTTTTTGCTACCTACACACATGCTGAGCCACCAGACCAAGTTCGTACGAAAAGGAACCCTACTTTAGGATCGTACTCGAGCAACGTCACAAACTGTTCGAGATGGAACACTTCACGGATCTATCGCAAAACCACGCCAAGTCTAAATATCCCAGCCAGCCATACACACAAAAAGGCAGGACACGTACCATGTCGTCATGTCTATCCAATACGCCATCCAGTTCGGCCTGCCTCTCGAGGAGCATCTGCGCACGCTCGCGCGCAACTTGGTCTTCGGACACGTTGGCATCGCTGGGCTGAGCGGCACGCACACTTCTTTGATCCGTGCGTGCAGCCTTGGTGTGCTTCTTCGCCATACCGCACGACCCCTCGAACCAACGTCACCGCAAAGAACGGCAGGGATAATCCACACCCTGACAACACCAATCTCTTTTCCTAGTCCTTTTCTCCTGGACGCTGCTGGTTCCTCGGTAGAAACAAGCAACTAAAAGGGAGATACGCAGCCAAGCTCCTCCGAGTCGGAAAAAAAAGGCGATCTCTACGGATCCAGGACGGTTTTACAAGATTTCAAGACGAGCAGCCAGTGTGGTTGTCGTCGTCGTCAAAGGTCGTAGAGAGATATGAGACCCCTGGATGCTGTCCGTCGTTGTGGGTGAAATGCGTGCGGCGCTGTCTCCCTCGCCCATATTTTTGCGACATGATGTTTCTTATTTGTCCCAAACAAACAGCCGTCCTATCGAACGCCAGCGGTGAACAAGTTGGGACAGAAAAACTGGTACAACAACAGAACAACTAAATAAGAAAAAAAAAAAAAAAAACTTGATACGAAGTGGTTCCAAGATGTAAACCGTACAACGAGGTATTCGTGATGACTATGATATCGACAGGGGGGTTGCAGGTATGAGAGTGTCAGTGGAACACATGTGCATGCCAAGACAGAAAACAACAATGACACGATGGAACAACGTTCATTCGCAGAAATCAAGAAGTGCGATGCACAGCTGTATATTCAAAGGTAGGGAAAGAGCTTCCCCAGGGATCAGGTGCAGGTCGGCCATACATCGCTGATGCATTGTCCTCTGGATACTTTTCAAATCTAGGCAAGAGATAAACAATCAACGTCACAGACGTTAATTGACGGCACTCACGCGCTCGCATCACCATCCCCGCTGATCTTGGGCAAGTATGGTGCAGAAATTTCCCTGTTCCTCAATTTGTCCCAATCGACCTCGGAAAACCAAGGGTGTGCGAATACATCCCCAGCACCGTGTTGCAAGTTTCCGTATCGTCGCGAGGGATCGCCTTCCATGAGCTTCAGAATGAGGTCAGTGGCGTTGACCTGGAAAGGGGGCCACCGTATAAACGTCGGCCCGCGCAATATTTTCTCGTACAAGGACACAGTGTTCTGGTCCGGATGGTGATATGGAGGGAGACCGGAGAGCATTTCGAAAATGAGGACACCAAGGGCGTACCAATCCACACTCTTGTTGTATCTTTGCTGCCCGACAATCTAGATTCACACCGAATTAGCACACAAACGATCGACTACGGAGAGGAGAACACACCTCTGGAGCAAGGTAGTCAGGCGTTCCGCACAACGTCCACGTCACGTACGAACAATGCTTCGAGAATCCAAAATCGGCTATTTTGATATGACCGTCGTGGTTGAGCAAAATGTTTTCAGGTTTGAGATCACGGTAGATGATATCAAGGGAATGTAAGTGATTGAGGGCGAGGGCCACTTCTGCCGCATAAAATTTTGCGACTGGATCAGGGAACCTCTGACGAGCCATGTCAACGGACGAGAAATTAGAAACAAAGGGGGACGGACATTTGACCTCCTCAAGAGGGTAAACAGTTCTCCTCCAGGTACGTAGTCCATGACCATGTACAGATTGGAGTCATCTTGAAATGCACCCCAGAGGTTGACAATGAAAGGATGCTGGATGGCCTCTAGAATCGTCTTTTCATTGTTGGTATGCTCGACTTGTTTTGTCTTGACAATCTTGTCTTTGCTCAAGACCTTGATCGCGTAAAAACGAAGGTTATGTTTGCTTCGCACTGCGCAGGCGTGGTGAGAAAGAGGGAATGGAGCGAGAGTTGAAAGACGGAAAGCAGGAGGCGAAACAAGGGAGACCGATACTGAAATGTTTTTTTTTCCACCGAGACAAAGAACTGACCTAGATGTACTCGCCCAAAGCTTCCGGTACCCAATGTCCTTTGTATGATGAAATCGGCAAGCTTGTAGCTTGCTCTTGGGCGCGAGGTGACCCTTGGGAGTGGAACGAGAGGTTCGTCAATGTCTTGGGTGCTCGACTCGGTCAAAGAAGTGCGTGCGGTAGATATGGAGCCTCTGTGGTATTCTGAGAGAATGCGGAGGGGGGTGGATGGAACGGGGGAAGGGACGTCGGGGAGTTTTGAGAGATGGGCGGTGCAGTGAGCAACGGCGATGTTGCTATCTGCCATCATGGTGGTTTGAGACCAAGGGGCAGGACGTCGGTTATCGAGGTCAATATCGATATTTAATTCTGCATCCGTCCCATTGTCCACTTCGATCGGCAGCATCCGATTTCCGATTCTCCTTGATGGCAACCTTGTGCATGTCATTATACTCATAAAAATACACTAGGGTAGGTACAATCAAGCGTGTGTCGTGGAAACAATCATGATATGGATTTGCTAAGATGTAGTGCGCTGCTTTTGGGTACAAAGAAGCGACTCACTCGAAGGCCAACCGAGCCGTACGAGCTGACCGCTTTGATACTTTTTCATAAACGCGTCAATCATATTCTCCACCTGTCCAAACTTTTCTGCAAACTCGTCCGGCGTCCTAGGTGGTGGTTCGCTGGGGGTTGTGTTGGGTCGAATGCTCTCTTTGATACTTGCCGCCAACGTCGTGTTGCGTGGCAATGCGTTGGGAACGGGGGGTGGAATCGTCTGTTGCACTGGCTGAATATTTACTAGTCAGGCACGTTCGATCGACGTACCGGTTGTTGTCGGAGTCTTGACAATGGTGGTAAGCCCTCCAGCACGGAGCGGGGCTCAGTGGTGTGTGGGGCCGAGGACACGGGGGATAAGGATTGTCGAGGCTCTTCGACCTTGATGGCTATTGGTGGTAATGACAGCAACCTTGTTTGGGGAGAGAGGGACTTTGCCGGAGTTGGGAGGTGGGGACGTGGGAACTCGGATACAATGGGAGAGACGTCGGGTGATTCGGGAGTAGCGCTGACATTGTTTTCTTTCGCCTTTTCTTGTTGGTACTCGATCCACGCCGCTACCTCTTCTCTTTCTGCGTTGATGCGTTTTGCCCAGAATGTGACGACGCCCTCTGTGGGGTCACTCAGTTTTTTATATAGCACACGGAGCTGCTGGAGGTGTGTTGGAGATAGCTTGGGAAATACTGCGATGAGAGTGAGTGGGATGGATGTATGCGGGTGAATGAGCTCACGGATGGTCTCATCGTCGAGTAAGATGGGTGTATGTGTGTTGCCATCTGTGAATGCGGGAAAGTGAGCTGGGTGCGGCGATGGGGGCGAGTTGCGCACATGAAGCATTGCGATGACGCGTGAACCAGTTTGTGAGTTTACCAAGCGTGAATGCTTCGTTTCCGGGGATGGCACGGATAGCTGCGAGAATGGCGAGTTTTTCTGGTTTGAGTGGATATGCGTTGACTGTGCGAGCATAATCTGATGATCACTGAATGAGTCCAGTTGCAAAGAGAAGAAGTGAATGGACTTGCTAGAGAGGTAAGCTGAGCCTTCCCTGTTGAGGGGTCTCACTACCACCGCTGGTTTCGATGACTCCGCCATGAGAGAGAGAGAGAGTGAAAGAGTACAATATATCCATATCGGGGTTATCATAACTCGTGCTTACAAAGACATGGACCGTGCACGAGCTCGTCTCTCCACCGCCTTGTCCCAGGCATTCCGCATCGGACCCACCTCGCTCTTCAGCTTGTTCTCTACCACCATGTCCTCCATCTCTCGCATCATCACATCCATACGAATCTCGTCCAGATTCGCACCACCGTGAATAGCGTGCACTTCGCCATTCAACATCAGCCATACTGCTATTGGTCAGCGGAGATCAGGCACGGGCAGCACACACCTCACCTTCTCGCTCGATTCCCTTCGTCAGCTGCTCAATTCTCCCTCCCATTGCTCTCACGACTCCCCCCTCCGTCTCCCCGTCCACCTCCATCATGCCAGCGAACAACACAGGTCCCACCCGGGACACCGCAACCGACATGAGCAGGAACACCTGTTGCAAAAACTGAATGTGCTGATATGCTACATGTTCCGGGAACACCTTCTCAAACACCATCCGATGTGGTCTCGTCTGGTCAACAAACGTGTACCCAGAACCCTCGGTTGCTGTTGATGAGGGTGCGACGATCAGGTACAGCTCAAGTGCGAACATCCCTATAAACAGCAGATACCGCCACTGTATACCCCTATCAGATCGGTCTAATCCATCATTAAACAAGCAGATACACACAGCTGCAACCGGGCTCCGCTTGCCCACCACGGAGATAAAGAATAGTGCTGCCCCAGTTATCATATGTCGTAGCAACCAATTCAGGAGTCCCCGTCTCAGGTAGTCCTTCATCGTCGTACAGTCTTGCCACCGCAGCACATCAGGACCAAATCTTTGAATAAAATAACAGCCTTCAGTTCACAACACGTACCAACATCACCACATCACTCACCTATCATAGGCAAATCGAACGACCGGGTTTTTAAGCGCCTCAAATGCATCCCGCACATCAATGAAAAGTCCCTCTCCTTCAGGCCCTATCCGATCTGGATGATTCTTCCTCGCAAACGCTCTAAATCCAGCCTTGAGTGCACCCTCGTCCGAACGTGGGTTGACACCAAGAAGTTGATAAAAATTCATCGCAACTCCACTCGAGGCATCCACAAAGTTGTATGTGAGATAACAGAGCACAACGCCAGCATACGTATATCGATAGTGGCGAATGTAAGCGGGTGTTCGTGGAGGCGGAGCGGATATCCCGAATACCCTTTGCGAAAATTGGTGGATCAACGAGAGCACTTGGCGAGTTGCAACGTCCGGGAGGTACGTCCAACATGCGAGTTGAAATAGGGTACCGGACATCTGCAAATTCAAAACCAGTTAGCATTGCATATATCCACCACGAGAAGACCTGAGAAGCTCAGAACTGCACGAGGCAGTCAACGTGATCTCATATCCTCGACCGAAACAGTCCAACTGAAGCCCAATCCAGTGCCACCCACGCTCCTGCATATATACGCACGCAACCACGCGCCCGGAACGCGGTGCTCTCTTGCGTGGACGCTTTTGGCGCGCGCCGCCATCACAGCGTGTTGTAGCGTTTATAAAAGAAACCACGCCTAGTGACCACTCGCTGCAGAAAGTACCTGGTCTGCACGAGCTCGGCTAGTGAACGCGTAAAATGATGACTCTGCCTTTGCCAACGGGCTCTTGTGCTCGAAGCCACGCTAGTCAACTGAGAGTCGTACATGTCGGTCTGGCCTTAACAACGCCACAGTGTGATCTTGACTGTGCATCGGGCATCAGACACTTTGAATGGGTTCGTGGGCAGCATTGGGCACAGAGGACCGTCATCGGTGGGTCGACCCTTTTACTAGAACATCGTCGCGAGCGGCGTAGAACGGGTGTACTCACCATGAACGAGGAGGAGGAGAGGATGAAGCGTGCGAGTGCATTACATCATCAGTTCTACATTTGAATGTGCAATGGACACGTCGCTTTCGTTGCAGACTCTCCACGAAACACGCTGTTCATTTTTACTGTCACTGGGGAACACGCTCGTCGCATTCAACGTCTCCTCCACACATGAGCCTGAATATTTTCCGGTTGCTGGGTCCGTGCGCACTCACTCACACTACCCACTTGCTAACTTGCCCTAACAGGGGATTTGGCCCACCTGGCCTCCATATTCATATTGGTGCACAAGATACAGACAACCAGATCATGCCGCGGTGCGTTTCTCCGTGTCCACGTGTGCGGAGACGGGCACTGACTTTTGCTGATACAGGCATTTCGTTCAAGACGCAGGCACTTTACGTGCTCGTCTTCGCAACGCGTTACACCGACCTCTTCTTCCGCTGGATTTCGCTATACAACTTTGCCATGAAGATCTTTTTCATCGCTAGCAGCTGTTACATTCTCTACCTCATGAAGTACCGCTTCCGGTTAGTCAGGCATGTGTTCCTATCTAGCAACCGCTGACGACATACACATCGTGTTGTAGCCCCACGCACGACCCATCCATCGACACGTTCAAGATTGAGTACCTGCTTGGACCCTGTTTCGTCTTTTCCCTCATATTCAATTACACCTTCTCCATGACGGAGATATTGTGGACCTTTTCCATATATCTCGAGTCGGTTGCTATTTTCCCGCAGCTGTTTATGCTCCAGCGGACAGGCGAGGCGGAGATGATTACGACGCATTATCTTGCCGCGCTGGGCATTTACAGGGCGCTGTACATTCCCAACTGGATATATAGGTATGTGACGTTGTGCCAACACGTGAAGCCAGTACTTGACACCACGCGTCTGGGGTGCTACAGATACTTTACGGAGGACGTGGTTGATCCCATAGCTGTCGTAGCTGGACTCGTGCAGACGGGGTTATACCTCGACTTCTTTTACGTTTATGTCACAAAGTACGTTTCTCCATTACCCTTGTCGATCCATACTCATGGCATGTTCGTGTTTCTGTGTACGTATTCTCGGTGGTGACAGAGTACTGCAAGGACAGAAGTTTGAGCTACCCGCATGAGTAATATGGGTTTACACGCAGAGTTTTCGCGAACGCTGGATCCTGCCGTTGCTATCATAATTGACGGCGCTGCCTATTCGTGATGGCGCGGGTTATTGAAGGATGTCGATTAGCTTTGTTACTCTACACGACCGAATGCATAGTAGACTCGTGTGTGGAGCTACTAGCATACGTTACAACATTTTCGTCCTTTTGTCAGTTTCACAACATTGACGATTCTACTCGACGTTTTCATTGTCCACGCATAGATGTCATGTCCACAGTCGTATCTTAGAGTACTGCGAACTTGAACGAGTCCATTTGAACCAAAAATGAACAAGACCGTCAAATGCTGGTGAACCGTCACGCCAGTGTCACCTCCCGACCAGTGCCGAAGCTGAGTTTGAAGATATCTGCCTTTTCGTCAGGTAGTGCCGAGCGGAGTTTTTATTCGGCTTGTGTGACTTGATGTGACCAACTGTGACATTTCTGTGACCTGACGAAGTCGTTGCAACGCTCAGTGGTGAGCTGCGTTTAATACTCTCGGCCCGCGCGACCCCCCCAGCACTCTCGCTCTTTTTCCAAGTCAACTATCATGTTGTCGACAACGCGGTGCTTCGCCGCGTTTTTTGTCGCATTTTTTCTCTCTTTTCTGAGCTGTGCGTATGCCGCTGCGGACACCAAGGTAGCCAACAGGACCATCGAGCGGGTGAGCTCTCTATTCTTCTTTCTGGTTCCGTTTCTGTGACACTCTTTGCAGACCGTCCAATTACGCACGCATTCAATACATCCGCCCTATATTGACGAAGACCTGCAAAATCGGTACGTGGTACGTGGTGCGAGGTTCGGGAACGATTTATATCGTGCCGCTACAGCTGGTGGGACTTTGGCGCCGACGCTTACATCGTACGTGGTCGTGTGCTTTTACGTCGAGCGGGGAAACGCTACTGACGACATGACATAGAACACCAACAAACATATCCGTCTGACGAGATCCGTTCCATCCCAAATGGTATGCCGTCCCGTGGTTGTCAAAGGGTTGGGGTGGGGTGGACTGATGGATTGCCGAATGAACGTCTCGTAGGGATGGCTCTGGTCCCGTCTCCCGTTGACGTCCACCAATTTTGTCATCGAGATCGAATTCAAGGTGCACCGTTTTCTTGACCTTGTCGGTTGGATTTACACCCGCACCTGCGTAGATTTCCGGTCAATCGACTCATCTTTATGGCGACGGCATGGCGATTTGGCTCACGGCTGATCGGGCGGAGCCCGGGCCTGTGTTTGGCAACAAAGGTCCGTCCTCGCGTATCTTGACATAAAGATACATCGCACCCATCCACTCCACCCGCTTTTTTGCAGACAAATTCGAGGGTTTGGGCATCTTTATAGACACGTGAGCGTTGATCTACTCGTAAAAACCATGCGACCTCGTTGTTGACGCTCGACCACGCCAGTTATGCTAATTCACGACATCCATTTGGGTTCCCTCGCATCGTGGGGATGCTTGGCGACGGGAAAACGGCCTATGATCACGATAACGATGGCAATGCGAACAGTATTGGCTCGTGCTCGGTACGCACTCCATTTTGTCGTCTCGCGCGCAGCCGATCCTAAATATTCCGAATGGACGCGCAGGCGATGGTCCGACGCACCAATGTGATTACCAAAATGAAAATTACATATGTCAAAGACATGTACCTCGACGTAAGTCGCGCATACAC
>JBBPLM010000126.1:21513-31559 GCA_038089795.1 Pulchroboletus neoregius | reverse complement strand
TGGACAGAAGAACACGGGCTATTCGTGTTCCTCGGAGATTCCTCCGATACTTTGCGTTTTATTTTTTCTTCGTAGGAATGGGAATCCGCGTCCCTGTAGTGCTCGTGTTGGTGAGCAAAACGGTTCCTTGGACTGTTTATACACCCGATTTGTAGTAACTATGTGGATAATCTCGGGAAGATTGATGGTGGACGCACGAAACGACTGACCTAGCGCTCTCCCCATTCCACAAAAGTAAGGAACGTCGATATCAACACTTCCAATGCCATGCAAGGGTGAGAATAATTACTCGCGATATTAATGATTACGTGCGTACATGCAACCCAAGAATTGACAGCACTAGGGGTAACACTCAACTCTACCCACGTCCTCCATTAAGATCCAATCCATAATTCAAGCAGCCGAACACACCTCATCCAAGGATTGCACCCTTGGACTTTTTCTTCTTCTTTGAGTTGCTGCTGAATGATCGCCAGCTGTCCACGCGAGTCTCTCTCGACTCTAACCACCAGACCACATTCAAAAAAGAAATTGGTGAGATTGAGATGGTGGACTTGGGGAAGAAGACGTACCCTCCCATGCCTTGTCTTCCTCCGCTTTGCGTTTCTTGGTGGCAACCTCCTCTTCCTTTTTTCGGGCTTCCAGGCCTTCATTAGCAAGGTTCATCTTTATCGCCCTAAGTGATGTCAGTGTGACGATCGCACGCAGACACAATCTGCCACGCACTTCCTTCTCCGAACCTCCTCTTCAATCAGTACCTCCTTGATTTTCTCCTTGAGCATGATCCTCCATGGCGTCGTCAGGCCCTGAGCCTGCATCTTTGGATCGTCAGCTAGATTCTTTAGACGTGGATCATCGTCAGTAAGGTTTGGGGGTAGGGATAGGGCACGGAGGAGGGTTGAACGAGCTGAAGCGATCGTCGCGTCAAGCTCCGTTCGTTTGTTGGTGTCGGAGAGCTCAGCCTCGGCCTGCCAATAGATAGGTAGGTAGGTAAGCGCCGTCATCAGAGAATGAGTGTACAACAAATACATGAGGAGGCGTACCTTCTTCAGTATGTCGAACGCATCTGGAGCACGCGGGTGGGGGGTCTTGTCAGGATGGATGACTGTACATGGAAAAACGTACAGGTTCGTGCAGATTATGGATTTAATGGAGGACAGATGAGTTGCGACGATCGAGCCAATCATATTTCGTCAGCGTGCTCTTGATATAATCACATAAATCAAGGTAGGGAGGACTGTGCTCACAGAGAGATAACTGCCTATATTTGCGCTTTATATCCTCCGGCTTTGCGGTTTCATCGAGGTTAAGGATATCATATGGACTTTGAAAGGTCACTGTCAGACATAGTGCCACCGGGTGGGTTGCACCGCTCACTTTAGCCTGAACGCTTTGAGTATTCGCTCTACTTCGACCTCGCGTTGGAATGCCGACGCCTCTTTCGAGAGCAACTGTTCTAACTCCAAGTCTGCTGGGTCTTTGGAAGCTGGTTGAGGCTTGGAGGACATGGTTGTCGAGTACACGAGCGTATAGTCTGAGTCACGTGCTACCTACAATCGAGAAGTATCCCGTTTTGGACCTAATACGAGTTGGACATGTACTTGAGAATACTAACAAGTCGTCCTCGTCTCTTTCAGCGTTCACTGCAGTCATGCTCACCCAGGCATGGAAAGCTAATATATAGTGCTCCCATGTCCACTAGTTCTCGCCCGCCCGATGTACGGTTCGCTCGCCAGCACCAAGCTCGTCAACAACACCATGCAACACGGAACCGTAATCTGCTCTTGTATAGTACTGCTGTCGTACGCACTCTGGGATCTCGCTCCATTCTTACCATTTATTTGCTGGTCTATAGATTATCTTGGGAGTCGGTGTAACCTATGCAGCCGTTCCGCTTTACCGTATGTTCTGTGCAGCCACCGGGTTCGCTGGTACACCTACAGTCATCTCTACATCGTCCGGTCGTTTTGACCCCTCTCGACTCGTACCTGTCGAAGAAGCGCGACGTATTCGCGTGCATTTCAATGCAGACCGTTCGGAAACATTACCTTGGAAATTCTTCCCCCAGCAAAAATTCGTCGACGTCTTGCCTGGTGAATCTAGTTTAGCATTCTACAAAGCCAAAAACGAGAGTAAAAAGGATGTTATCGGAATTGCAACATACAACGTGACTCCAGATCGGGTGTGTCACAATCACTTTTCCATGATGCGACAGCGCACACTAATGAACACGTTGGTGGGTGTGTCAGGTTGCACCGTATTTCTCCAAAGTAGAGTGCTTCTGCTTCGAGGAGCAAAAGCTCCTTGCAAGCGAAGAAGTCGACATGCCTCTCCTATTTTTCATAGACAAGGATATGCTGGACGACCCTTCATGTCGGAATATAGACGACATTGTGTTGAGCTACACATTTTTCAGGTAGCTCGTCCATTGTCAGATGTGTGGCGTTCTTGCTAACCCCACCGTTAGAGCTCGCCGAAACGCTCAAGGACACCTCGAACCCGACGCGGCAGATGACGTGGTACAAAAATCGCTCGGATTCGATAGCTACGAGCATTCCCCGCGGGTAGCAGTTCGCAATTGAGAAAAGGTACACGTTAGACTATACCCATCGACCTCTCTTTGCTTAATGAAATGGAGACCGAGCTTGCATCTTCACGTGTGGGTTTAATGTGTAGAAAATCCCCTTGCATCTCGCCAAGGTTAGCCCCGTTTGCTCGCGAGTCACGATTCATTAAAGGCGAGCAAGGGTGTTCAGTCGACCTCCTACTATAATCTTGAAACGGGTCAAGCTTGGTCGATAAACGTACTGCTTGGTATCATATGAATACATTGATGAGTATGAGACCAGAACAAGCCGGGAATGGGAGACGGATCAGACCCGAAGAAAGCGGATTTTGGTGATTACTGACCGAAGTTGAGAGATGGTGTCGGATGTGAGTTGAGGTGGTGAGAACGTCGCCACCGTCGGGGTTGACCAGTAACGACGACGATCTTTGCAGCTACTGTCGCGCTGACTACAGGGTTGCTCTGGACTGATGTCTTCGCCGCTCATGACTTCTTCGAGTCCGCAGTGGGACAGTCGCAACCGCGGTTTTATTTCACCAGCGGAGCTCCAGCAGCTCAGACAGGCAAGCCCGGGCAGAAACGTCGACATACACGACTTTCCAGCACGACCCTCCAACGACACTTCCGCTCTCCCCCAGGCACAAGATATCCCAAACGACGACAATAGCCAACCCACCACCCAGCCTCGGCCTACCATGCCACCTTCATCTCACTCTCATGCCCGTACTTCCTCCTTCTTCTCCTTTCGCAGCAAACCCCACCAAGAATCCAACCAAGATACCTCCCCTACCGCTACACCATCCGCCATCCACAACAGACGTCCCAGCAACCCAAACGGTACACCGCCAACTGATTTTGGTGGCCCTGCGCCTCAGATGGGCCAATCAAAGTCGCTCGGTCCGACGAGATCCCCTACAGACCCACAATTGGACCAACAGCAGCCAGCCACGATCCGTAGATCATCGTTGGCTGGCGGACAGTCCTCTCCGACACCACTTCACCCCGAAATTCGTTCTGTCGTCCAGTTGACCTTTGCCCATGCTCGCAAGGTGTACTTTTCCGGCCCGCTCGTAAAGCGCCTCGAGAGGCAGCCAGATGGTCAACGGCCTCTCAAGGACGATGGCTGGGTCGACGTCTGGGCACAGCTCGGTGGGACAACCCTCAGCTTATGGGACATGCGTGAAGTGGAAGAGGCAAATAAACAAGGCAGGGAGGTCCCCCCAACTTATTACAACACGACGGATGCTGTGCGTTTCCCCCTTTTGATCGCTACGTGCTTAATGTAACCACGATCTTAGTTCGTACAAGTTCTCGGCTCTATCACTGTCCCTGCTACAGATGACCAGCCTCCGAAAAAATTTACGAATGTGCTTACCCTCAACACTGCTGGTTCAAATCTCTTGTTATTTAGTTGTCCATCGACCCCTGCTTTGGTATCATGGGCAACTGCACTTCGACTTTGTGCTTGGGAAAAATCACGACTTGAGGAAATATACACGGCCCATTTGATTCGAATAACTTTACCTGGTGGTACGGTATACTTCATTCAGCGTTATCAAGTAATAAAACCATTCTCCTAGGCAGGGACACACACTCAACTCTACAACGCGGCCGCATGGAAGGTTGGGTACGCATTCGCGTCGCTGGACAAACTGACTGGAAACGGATGTGGATGGTGGTGTCTGCCGCATCACCATCTGAGGTTCCTGGTTCATCATATAATGATACTGCCCATCCTGGCATGTCAAGTATCGCACGCAAGAAACGCATGTCCAGTCTCTTCTCGCGGGAGCAGAGTGAGGATCTGCCACCGCGTCCTGTTTTGTCACTCTACGCATCATCGAAACCGAAGGACAAGAAGAAGGCTCTACTGACGCTCAAGGACGTGACTCAGGCCTTCGCAGTATATCCCGAGCGTCCAGAGCTAATTAATCGAAGCACGCTGATGAAGCTGGAAGGTTTGCTTGGCGACGAAGAGACGGCGGGTGGCATGAGAGGTCGGGAAGGGTGGTTGCTCGTCATGCCAGAGCTTGAGGCTGGAAATACACAAGCATCAGAGATGCTGAAGTGGCTTGTTGGTATGCGTCCTCGTTTCATGTCCATTCACCTGCTGACCCTGGCCTCAGCACTCCATGATGCTTTTGAACTCTATGGACGACCCAAATTTTATACATGGGACCCTCGAGATCCAGTGTCAATGATGTTCGCTTATCCCGTCGGCCCTGCCCGAGATGTAAGAGCCCAACTGGTCTTCGTAACTTCCATCTAACATGTAATCAAAGCTTCTCTTTCTGGACAGAGACCTCGCAGAAACGATGGATCCAAGGGATGATCGCACTTCGACTGTTCGCTCTCGTTTATTGAACGTGTTACACGAACGAATGCCTCAAATTGATCCTCAATCACGACCGGATGCTCCCCCTGCCCTCCCTCTTTTGTCCTTGGGAACGGAACCCTCTCAGCAGCACCCTCTACCCGCACTTCCAGCTACGCAGACGGCGGAACAGTCCCTGCGACTTCCGCAGTTACCTTCTCTTAACTTTGACGGCTCTTCCTCTCAGGCCCAAGCTCAATCGCGCTCTGTCGATCCGGCTATTGGTCGTGCACTGACACCTATCACGGAACTGAACAGTGCTCGTGAGACCCTGACTGACTTGGCGCGTGCACCAGGCCCTTCACTCTCAATTGACAAGTCTCGTGGATCTCAGCTACACGCGTCAGAGTCAGATGAAAACGAGCCCCTCGCAAGTTTTGTGGCGGTTGCTGCCTCCATCATGCACGAGAACGAAGAGGGTGGTTCGATGCACGGCCGCCCCATCGCGTCAAGTCCTCCTCCCACAAGTGGAACGTCTCGTAAGCTCAGTGGAGATTCCTTCGGAAGGGGTACCGGTTCTCGTCCCGACTCGAAGCTGTCACCAAGTACAGAGAATGCTACGACAAAATCACAGGAGATGTCTGGCTTGGGTGGAGTCAGTGTTGCAGAAATCATGGGCATTAGGTTACCCTTTTCGCCATTAACTTCGCCCGAATCACCTTCATTCTCGACGAATTCAAGCTTGTCGGTGCACTCACCTACCCCTGGAAACCAAGGGCCTACCCACCCGTCGCCTGGATCTCCCAGCTCGCCTGGCAAGTCATCAAAATCTCCTACTAGCTCGCCAAATTTCTCGATTTTGACGTCCCCTCATTCATTGTTGGAAAAGGACCTACCCTCTATTAAAGCTCTGCAGGCTACTCAACATTTTTATTCTCAACCCTCAAAGTCGTTGATGCGCAGTGCTTCTAGCACTGCCCCCCCTGTCCCGGATAAATTCACGTCACCGTCAACGCCGTCTATGTCTTCAACGCCCACTTCAAAACTTACTCCGGCCCCCGCGCCGGCAGACCCTCAGAGCATATTCACAGATGCCCTTTTCTACATGCAGCAACTCGACGAAAGGTCGGCCCCCCCACGCCGTGTGCCCACAACTATCTCCGAAAAATCAGATTCGACTTCTGTATCAGAACCTGGTTGGCCAACGAACGCACCTCTCTCAGGTGCAGCTTCCCCTCCTCCACGAAGCGGAGTGGTCTCAGAACCCTCGCTTGGCGGTTCCCGGATTGCGCTTGGCCGTAAACCTTCCGGTGCACGTGCTCTGACGGGTAGCGGTTCTAGCCGAATGCTAAATCCAGATGCCTCATCTGTTTCTTCACCTGAGCAGCAACATCTTCACAGGGTACCCGACAGCGACAGTGACACCATGTCTGACCATGGTGAACTCGAAGCTGCGCCAGCACAGAAGAACGGCCAGCTGGACGACGTGAATGTGGATGCGCTCGCCGCGTTGTCGTTCTTGGATGCTGACACGGCTGCCACTCCCGCGCCTCCAAAGCGGCCCACGCCAAGCATGTCTCCCGTACAGTCGCCGTCTCCACGCCCCCAATCTTCACCGCAACCATTAGAAAATTCGACGGCTGCTGGGGGGCCAGACAACGCTGGGCAGTACAAGTCGACGTTTGCACCATCAAAGCAGGCTGTGGAGCGCAAGGCAAGATTACAGGCCCAACAAGCCGCCCATCAGGCCGCCGTTCACAGGCCTGGGAGAGCGAACGGGAAGCGTGGGTCGACTGCAAGAGTGTCGGGTTGGAATGAGACAAGTGACGAAGAGGAGGAGGAGGAGGACGAAGAAGAAGAAGAAGAAGAGGATGATGCTGATTCTGACGACGAGCCCTCTACTACAGGTAGCAAACGGCCTTCTTCGTCTGTTCATGCACCCAGCCCCGCGCCCGCTCCAGTTGGTGCAACGCCGATTCGACCCCTCCGGCCGCAGAGTCGTACGCAATCACCTGCCGAGGTTGCCACCGCAACTGATGCCAACCCATATGCTCAATTGCGACACCCTCGTGGTCTTCCGCCTGTCCCGAGACCGCAAACGCAAGGTGACTTTTGATTTTCATTTCGTGATCTTGAGTTTATGAATGCAATCAGGTGCACCCGGCGCTCATGATGACTACTCCGGTGGCATGGCTCCTCCTCAACGCCGGTTCGCCAGTGATCAACGTCCGCGGACCCCCGACGAAGGTGCTCCACCCCGCCATCTTTCCGATATCCCTCAGCAGACGCCGTCTCGGCACACTATCTGGACGCAAGTACTTGATGCTAACCGTCAACCTGGAACGTATCAATCGCCTCAGGAGGTACCACCACAACCGCAGAGGGACACCTTTATACAGCTCGAACCTGTATCTCACAGCATGACCAAAGCATTTACGCCGCATGGTTTACTCTCTGCAGGCATGCAAGATAAACAAGACCGTTCTGCAAAAAAACAGGAGGAACTTGCACGCGGTACTGGGACATCTTTGATCAATGTTCCAAACAAACCTCCACCGCCTCAAACTGGTCTTCTTGGGGCAATCACTGCACATGAACGTGAACGCAAGCGTGAAGGTGGTGTCGGTGCGGCCTTGACGGAACGTGAACGAGAGAAAAGACTTGCTGAAGACCGCCAGCGGAAACTGGACGAGTTCCAGCGTCAACAATTAGAGATGGCTCAGTCTGGCATGTACGGCGGTCAATTCCCCATGGGCATGAATCCTATGATGGGAAATCCGATGATGAACCAGATGATGCCCATGAATCCGATGATGACCGGAGCGGGCTCCATGATGCCACCAGCCAACCCGATGATGACAGGAGGATTCATGGGGTACTCGAACATGATGCCCGGCTATGGTGGCCAACCGTATATGTTTGCGGCACAGCAAGCGGCCCAGGCAGCCTACCAACAAGCTATGATGGCGTTCTCGACGGGCGGCGATGGTATGCGTGGTCCGACACCTATGACTCCCATGATGACAGGAGGTGGGATGGGTTTCGATCCCCGGATGTCAATGATGGGAATGCCAATGATGAATCCAGGGATGCCGATGGGTGGTATGGGGAGTGGTATGGGTATGATGGGAAGTATGGGGGGTATGGGAGGTATGGGAATGCAGATGACAGGCGGTTTTGACGCACGGTTCTCACCTGGCGCTATGGAAGACTTGCGGCCGCCTGGTGCTCTTGGTGGTCAATCTCGGCCCGGCAACCACTCGTCGCGCAACAGTTCTGCTGGACAAGGATCCCCAGCTGGACCACGCCCTGTGGATGCGCCCGATCGTTCTCGTGATAGCCCAAAGCGTTACTGAACGCCCGCTGCTTTTTTTCGTGATACGTGAACTATGGCTCTCAGGCTGTTTTGCCCACTTTTGAGTTTTCATGACGTCGATTGCTTGTTTTCGCCCGGTATCATGTTTGGTGTTTTAGGTATCCCGGACGTTTAGGGCTCATCTCAGTTTAATTTTCTGCATTGTCGTATCATACTCTCAATGGTCATGGTCAGTTTTGTCGTAGTGGCATTTTCAATATGGAGACATGTTCCGAGATGCGACTTTGTCATCTGACTTCAATAAATGTACTCTCCACGCTCACTTATGAAGCACAATCATGGGCGTCAAGTCTCTCTGGAGTCTTCTCGAACCCGTTGGCCGTCCAGTTCCGTGCGTGTACCATATCTCGTATGACCATATCGCACTCAGACAACGTTCAAAGGCTTGAAACCGTCGAGGGAAAGGCTCTCGCGATCGACTCGAGTATATGGATTTACCAATTCCAAGCCACCATGCGTGACAAGGAGGGTCGCGCCCTCGTGAACGCGCACGTCTTGGGCTTTCTTCGTCGTATTTGCAAGCTCCTGTTCTATGGCATCCGTCCAGTGTTCGTCTTTGATGGCGGTGCGCCGGCGCTGAAACGGAACACGATCGCAAGTGGTCCCGCTTGTCTGCTTGTATGCGTTCTCTGACTTCATCTCCTTTCAATTAGTCCGAGCGCAAGAAGAAGAAGAGCGGTGCTGCTGCGAGTCATGCCAAGATTGCGGAAAGGCTTCTTGCGGCACACATGAGACGAGAAGCGCTCGTTCATGCTCAGTACGCACTGCACGTTTGGTATCTGGACACGCCAACTCATGTGTACGAGTCAGTCCACCCTCGTCCAAGGGCAAACAAAAGGCACCTTCGGGTCTCGTCGTTCTCGACGAGAACGTGGTGTATCTCGAGGACATCACCGGTCCTGCGTCCAAGACACCCGCGAAGAAGAAAGACACGCCCGTTTCACCACCGTCCTCAAAGAAGAAGAACCGGTTCCATGACCACGATCCATACAAATTGCCCGAGGTCACCATGGAGGAGCAGGTTGCGAAAGCGACACGAACGCGTGCACCCGATCCTCGTTTAGCCACCGAGGAAGAGTTGCGCATGTTCATCGAGGAAATGCGTCCAGAAGATTTCGACGTCACATCGCCCGCTTTTCGCGAACTTCCGACAGAAGTACAGTATGAGATTGTTGGCGATCTTCGTCTAAAATCGAGACAGACGTCGTACAAGCGATTACAAAATATGTTAAGGAAAGCCGCTACCCCGTTGGACTTCTCCAGGGAGCAAATCAAGAACCTGAAACAACGTAATGCGCTCACGCAGCAGCTTCTGATGACGACAGATAGTATCGGCAAGGCTCATATCACCATTCCTGTTCGTATTGCGAGTGAACGCAACAGAGAGTATCTCCTCATCAAGAATGAAGGCGCGGACGGTGGCTGGATTCTAGGTATCCGGGACGAAGGCACCCAGGCAAAGCCTATCGAGATAGACCAAGATACTCGGGCTCCCGACAACGACGGCGACAGTGAGAGTGCCATGGAAATGGAGGAAGTCACCATGTATGACATCAAGTGTTTGCCATGAAATGTACTGATAAGGTTTCATAGACCAAGCACTGTTCCATTCGATCCAGACCTCCGGGAGTACCAACAGACTGTGGCCTTGTCTGCAATTAACAGGCGATCGGAGAAGGGTACAGTGTCCCGGCCAGTACAGCAGCACATCAAGTCACAACCGCTGTTTGATTTGGATGACGAGGATGAGCTACCTCAGTTTCGTCCTCCAGAGTCTGATGAAGAAGACT
>JBBPLM010000126.1:6554-21416 GCA_038089795.1 Pulchroboletus neoregius | reverse complement strand
CTCTGAACTCGCCATGGCCATACAGGCTTCACTTGACTCTGAACACTCGTTGGCTCAACCAAACTTGCATTCAGCGAAGCCTTTGTCCAGCCAGAGCATGCCCCAGCCACTACAATCCGCTGAAGAGTCTCTTGATCGCCATCCGCTAGCTACCGTCCCCTCTGCGCATCTCGGCTCATATGATGATGATAATGGTGGTTTGTACGCTTCTCCGTCTCGACTTGAGACAGCCTTGTCCATTGCAGGTGCTGGTCCTCCACGCAGCACTTCAGGACGTTACGCTCAACGGTCTACTCAATCATCATTATTTGGAACGCCGTCATTGCTATTACCTCAAAAGATCACTGTACACCCGTCTTCAGCGCTATCTCCCAACAAGGACACCATGGAGGGTACCACTACTACGCCATCAAAAGAGCCACCGTTGTCGCTGCTCTCAAAGCCATCACCTCCGTCTCCTGAATCTGAGAGACATCTTGCTGACGTTGTGGAGTCAGACGGTGATGAAGACATGGAAGAAATAGTCGCGTTTTCGTCCACCTCTGCATCCATGGGTAGTATTTTCCCTCCAGCACTATCTCCACCTCCGCCCATGAACGGAGACAACCGTGAGGGCTATGCACGGAAATCAGGCCCCCCCATCCTGTCATCTCCGGCGCCGACGGTGCCGTCCCCCGAAGCCCGTGTATCAGAAGAGAACATCGACCACTCAACTATTGAATGGTCCCGGTCGCCTTCTCCTGCCGGTGAACTCTCAACAAACGACCTGTCCGCTGTTGGACGTAAAGCGGAGAAGGAAGAGAGTTGGGATGCTGCGCAGGAGATGGATCCCCAGCAAGAAGCGGGAGAGTTTGCTAGGTTCATTTCTCAGATGAAAGGGCAGGATTTTGACACCGTCAGGGACGAGATTGATGAAGAGATCAGGGAACTGAATCGACAGAAGAAAGCGGCGATTCGTGATTCCGAAGATATCACGCAGCATATGATCTCCCAGATTATGGTCGGTGCTCTTTCTGGTATTAGTATCTCTTTGACATTCTGATATGTCTAGCTTATGCTTCGCCTATTTGGTATCCCGTACATCACCGCCCCAATGGAAGCGGAAGCACAATGTGCTGAACTCGTGTCCCTTGGATTGGTGGATGGTATTATCACCGATGATTCTGACGTGTTCCTCTTTGGGGGAATGCGAGTCTACAAGAACATGTTCAACCAGTCCAAGACAGTTGAATGCTTTTTGCTATCGGATTTGGCTCGAGAGCTCGGCCTAGAACGCGACACTCTCGTCCGCTTGGCATATCTACTCGGTAGCGATTACGTGGAAGGGTTGCCTGGAGTTGGTCCAGTCGTGGCTATGGAGCTTATGAAAGAGTTTCCGGGAGAAGACGGCCTTCATAAATTCAAGGATTGGTGGACAAAGGTTCAGAGCGGACGGGACCGAGAGGAGGACAACATTACCAAGTTTAGAAAGCGATTTGTAGGTTCCTTCCCTGAAAATTTTCTGCGAGACTACGTACTGACGTTCGTCCGACGGCAGAAAAAGAAGTTCAGGGATCTTTATCTTCCGGCAGAGTGGCCTAATTCCCTCGTTGTGAGTTGTCACCCCAATCTGTCAATTTTGGTCCTAACTCAGTATGTCAATTCAAAGAGAGATGCATATTATCATCCTACCGTCGATTCGTCCGGTGAGCCTTTCAAATGGGGGATGCCTGATCTCGATGCACTTCGACAGTGCGTGACTTGAACCAGAAGGAGCACAGATACTGATCAGTTATGAACCTAGTTTCTTACATGAAGAGTTGGGCTGGAACGAGACTAAGGTTGATGATCTACTGCTACCCATCATCCAGAAAATGAGCCGACGTAACCAGGTGAGATTTTCCGTGCGAGCGTGAAGTTTATTAAATTACGAGTTGATAACCATACCTACCCACAAGGCCACTTCCGCGAATAGACAGGGGAATCTGAATACTTTCTTGGAAGTAGAGTCTGGAGCCGGATCATATGCACCTCGAAAACGGCAAGCGTACGCTAGTAAGCGATTGCAACAGGTAGTGTCCGATTTTCGCAAAGAGCGGGCCAAAATACAAGGCCAAAGCACGGGCTCTCCTTCCCAAGATGGTGATTTTGCGCCCGAGGATGAAACAGGGCCCCCGAAGAAACGCCGCAGGACAACGGCATTAAAGAGTTTATCAGGGAAGACTCGACCGAAGAAGGCTCGTGGGAGGCGGAAAGACGTGGGTCCCGGATCCACTGGGGAGGAAAGTATGGATGACGCAAAGAATCTTCCAGCTGGCCTAATTCCATCACGACCTCTTTCAGTCCAGTTGCGCCCTAGACCGGAACCTGATAAGAAAATGGATGCAGACCTTGCCGAACATTCTTCGTCGTCCTCCGATCAAAATTGTTAGAACTATATATATTAATCTATAGATTTGGTCTTCTGGGGTTATCTTGAATGACAGCGACTAGTGGGTCGGATGTGAGCACAGCCCGCGTCCGAATCCCCATTTTTCTGGGGATTTGAAAGTGTTCTCCGATTTGACAAAGGCAGATAATATCCACAGCAAGGTACGCGTACTACACAGCCTACTCTTCGTCACCCTCGGTCTCTTCTCTCGCCTGGGTGGACGGTTAATTGTCAACCCGGAATTCTCGTCATATGCAGCACACCTTATTCTCTTCTAGTCCGCCAAGCTCCTTGACGAGGCCGGAGAACGGATACTCTCGAGGTACGGTGGGTCTCTCTGGCACCAGCACAAATTTGCAGAGGAAACCAAAGCCAATGAAAGCGGAAGCCGCCAAGGTAAATTGGAACAAAGCTGTCCGAGGCGGTACAACCGAAATATCAGGGCCCCACATAGACAAAACCTCTTCACATTCCGGTACCTAGGAAGCATATGGTCAGCTATCATAGAATGCATTACGAACCACATGGTGCATTGAAACACTAACGGGATCACCAAAATTTCGCCTCATTTGTTGGTCCCACCAGCCTCTGGGTGGAAGATTTTGGTTGGATTGCCATGGGAGCTCGGGATAGTCACCGAGTTGAGGATCTTTTTCCTGAGTTGCTGAGGTAGACGCGGCCCTAGAGCAGTGAATAGATTTTGCAGAGTGTTGTCTGGCTGCGACGGAGAAAGCGCGCCTTGCGAGGCGTGTGGACATCATCATCAACGTTTTGAACGAGGACGGGGTGCCATTAATATTGACAACCATTGGGCGCGATCGCTGCCGAATGAGACCCCGGACAGTGTGTTGTGGGAGTAATTATGATAATGAAACGACGGCAATGTTGGCCCTGCGGCCATTACAGTGCGGTGTGTACTGCCAGATCTTTCGGGCGATCGCTTACCCCACCAGTTCACGTTAGCGGACCGTTATATAGCACCAGTTTAACATGCTGCATGGGTTCAGCTTACCAGGACCCTTAATGTGCGTAATCTACTCACCATTAAATGTCCCTTCATCCTTTTCTCTAACAACTCATATCTTTTTCCCCCACAGCCTGTTAATGCCCTTGCTCTTGGTACCACCATGACTGTGGTGATCACTTGCCATGTCAAAGACGTCGACAAACGGCTGGTTAGAAAACCGAAGCATCGACGTCCTACTGGTGAAATTATCTCACCGCTCACTTACACCAACGACCTTGTAAATTTGTGAGTTCAGACATCCACTGTTCGCAGCATGCTGACTCCATCGTTCGTGAGTGATCATTGGGACCACCTATTCATAACGAACTGTTGCAAAAGTCTGACGCTTCACAACTTCGACGGCCCTCCAGCAACCATTCTCGACGTTGGGTGTGGTCGCGGCCTTTGGGCTATCGAAGCCGGTAGATTCTGGCAGGTATGCCTCATCTCATGCTATCCGTGACTCTACTGACACTGAGCTCCCAGGGTAGTACGATTGTAGGCTTCGACGCGCAACCAGTTCAGCCCAAACTCAGCATATTAGATAAAAGCTTAGCCCGCAGGTTGAAATGGGTCCATGGTAATCTGTACTGTTCTCATTTATCCGTTCCAGACGTTTCTGCTCATGCAACCCTATCAGACTTGATGGACTACCCTTTCTGGACGGTCAGTTCAACTTCGTAAGGATGGTTCGTATGGGTCTCCATATTCCTGAAGACGAGGTTAGTATGTCATGTTGCTGGCTACTCTGTTGCTAATGAATTGTTTCGCAACCGATAGTGGGGATACGTACTCGCGGTAAGCATAGGGTTATGTTGTGATCTCTCGTAACTCAATCAACCCTTGTCGCATATTTTTTCTTAGGAAATTTCACGGGTACTCAGCCCAAACGGCGTTTTTGAGGTGTGAAATGAGCATCCACACTCTCAAAAGCTGTTTCTTCTAACCCGAATGTTAAGATCATCGAGGAAGATCTCATCTTTCCATCTCAAGTCTCGCCATGTTCGAGTATAACGAGTAGGTCGTCGCCCGAAAACAGCTCACCGCGAAGCTCGAACACCGCTGTATCAGTTCATACTCCATTTTCAAAATCGGACCCCTCGATCACCGTAACCGGCTCCAAGAACGACCTATTGTCTGGCTCGTCATCGTCATCACTTTCACTTGCAATGCGTGGCACAGACCTCAAATACGCGTCACCTCCGGATCCTCGAGATCACTCTCGACTCAGACGTGCATGGGAAGAAATGTTGAGCGACAGTTTCCTCGCACCGAACCTGCTCTCCATCTTGCCGTTTCATTTAGATGCATGGTTTCATGAGATTCAAACTCATCCACCCCTCGAGGTTCCTCTTCCACCGAACTCGTCGTGCAAACGAAGTACCCGGCCCACCACTGGGTTGCCTGGTCTTGTTGATCCGGATACGTTGTTCGAGCTCCGAACGTTGTCATCAACGGAATCGGATGATGAAAGCACAGGTTTACCCGATCGAAAATCTCCTCGCAGGGGTGTGTCATCGTGGCCTTCGATGCATTTGGCACGGACTATTCGGACCATTGCAGCGTGCAAAGAGTCGATATGGCGTGCTTACGAAAAAGTCTATGGGCAAGATCCTTCGATACCTTCACTCGTGAGATCAGCACAAGCAAAGTATCTTCAAAAGCACTTTGACCAAGCCCAATCTACGACGAATCCGCTCCGCGATTATTTTGAACGTGACTGGCTCAACTGGGAAACGTAAGTAGTATCATCCTTAGAACCTACAGTTCTCGAAACTAACTATACGCTAAGTGATATGGCTGATCGTACATCTGTGCGAGGAAGCATTCAATCCGAATTGTCTTGGAATGAACCGTTTGGAAAACCCCCAGAGTGGCGTGTCCGGTTCAATTCCCTACCTCCGAGTGATGTAACTGAATACGACGGGGAACTCGAACTGTGCAGGAGGTTGCGTGGGTTCGTATGCTTTAAACAGGACGCGGGAGCGACGAACAAATTTGGAAGATTTGATTATACCTGCTAATGATTGATACCTGGGACGAAAACTCAGACGAGACTAGCGCACCTCTAGACGGCACACTATGGCACGATACCCCCCGTAACCAAGCTGTATAGTAGTTTGTAGGTATATTCACGAGCAACCGGTGTCACGCACGCCCCATGATCTTGGTTCCGGCAAATTTACCAAATCAGGATTGTCTTCAGTCTGTGCCGCTAACACGATCGCCTTTGTACTCTCCTGCACGATCACTCCCAGCTTCTTTGACGTGAATAGCCATGGCTGAAACCCAACCCCCCAAACCAGTTGAAAAACCGCGATTGATATCGGAGGCCGATATCACGAAATATAAAGTATGCTTAAACTGTTTCGTCTTCAGGAGCTCTGATCATCGGTGACTGGATTTCTTAGGCGGCTGGAGACATCGTAAACGATGTCATGAAAAAAGTTGTCGAACTCTCTGTTGAGGGAGCAAAGATCATCGATCTTTGTGTCGAGGGGGACAAACTCCTCGAAGAGGCAACTGGGGGTGTGTACAACAAGGTCGTCAAAGGCATCAAGGTCTCCAAAGGCACGTCAAACACTTGTTTTCTCATCTCACATATTCAAAACAAGCGGATGCATGTAGGCATCGCCTTCCCGACATGTATCTCCGTCAACAACGCCGTCGCCCACTTTTCCCCTCTTGAGTACGTTTTTTTTTCCGGGCCCGGGCTCTTCGATTCAATCGATTATGTCATATGTAGCTCGGATCCCCTCGCTTCTCAAGTGTTAGCTAAAGACGACATTGTGAAGCTCCACATCGGGGCCCACATCGATGGGTTTGCGGCGATCAGCGCAGAGACGATCGTCGTTGGTGCAAGCGAACAAAATCCGGTGACGGGAAGACGTGCCGATGTACTCAAGGCAGCTTGGCATGCTGCCGAGGCCGCGTTGAGATTGGTCAAAGTCGGGAACAAAAATTGGGCGGTGACGGACGCGGTCGCGAAAGTGGCTACGGCTTGGGATTGCAAGCCAGTAGAAGGTGCGTAGAGACTATCGCAAACGGCAGACGCATCCATTAATTGTTGAATAGGGATGCTCTCGTGTCAACAGTCGCAAAATGTGATAGATGGGAAGAAGCGTATCATCCTGAACCCGACCGAAGCTCAAAAACGAGACACTGAGACAATCACATTCGCGGAAGATGAGGTGTATGGCGTCGATATTCTCGTCTCGTCAGGGGACGACGGAAAGGTATGTTTTAGCTATCATCGGAAGCGATCAGGATTTGATTGCCACACTCAAGGCACGGGTAGAAGACTCGAGAACGACTATTTATCAGAAGGAAGGGGCCGTCACTTATCAATTAAAGATGAAGAATTCTCGTGCGGTGTTTTCTGAGATGCAGAAAAAGGCCGGCGCTTTCCCGATCAACGTCCGTGTCCTGGAGGACGAGAAGAGGGCCCGTCTTGGCCTCCAAGAGGCCGTCTCTCATGGTCTCGTGAAACCATACGAAGTGGTGTAAGTGACAGCACTCTTGGGCGCCATGTTACCTTTCTGATATCCTTATACCAGTTACACTCCTGCAAACACATTTGTGGCTGCATTCCATTTCACTATCGCCCTCCTCCCTGCTGGTCCTTTATTGATCACTCATCCACCTATCTGGTATAAACCAGAGCTAGTCAAGAGTGAGAAAGAGCTTGAAGACGAGGAGCTCAAGAGCCTGTTAACAAAGCCACTGCGAGAGAACAGGAAGAAAAAGAAAGCAGAGACTGCAGAGGCCTAAACCAAGTGATTAGACGATAGATAATTGCACACTATTTGTCGATCAACCGCTGTGATGTACGAACACTGAATCGAACACTACGTGGACTCTGACGTCCCTGTCTCCGTCACCGGTCCCTTGCTAGCCTCTTCGCCAAATTCCCCTATTGTTTGAACGACGAGATCGACGTTCTCCAAGAATCCATTGACCGTTAGACGTGCTAAGCGGATGGTCAGCGTCTGAAATGTCCTGTGATGTCATCGACCATCATCAGGCGCACGCATCGAAGCAAGGAGGAGACGTAAACGGACGCAATTAGCTCGTCGCCTTCCACCGTCAACGTCCGCTTGACGGCGTCCTTTTGCAGCTCCACGTCGACATCGATGACTTGCTTTGCGATCGTGGCATGTTTGTTGCTTACAAACGGGATACGAACAGTCCTAGATGTGACCTGGCATGTAAAAAACAAAAAACAAACGGACGTTCGGGCGATCGGGCGACGGTTCGTGGAGGGGTACTCACACGGTATGCCAAGTTGTGTCGGACATGGTGGTTGTGGATGATCAAGTCACATCACAGCTATCGTCTCAAAGATCGGTCTCGGTCCTCGGAACGCGCACTGCTGCCAAGGCTACTGAAGACCCTTGCACGCACCGTACTGCTTCTAGTACACGGTACTCGGCTCATCAATCACCTCCTCGAGATCCGCTGTATAATAATGATCTACAACGCCTCGATCGCGAGATCCATCACAACATTATATTTCACTGGCAAAAAGTGTATCTCATACGCTAAGTACTACCTTCGACCATTGAAAATCGAAATTGACGTGCTAGCCGATCAATTCAGAGGGTCGAACATCGCGCCGGCTCACCGGGCGCCCACACAACTGTGTGGGTCCACAGAGAAGACCTTGTGCAGTGGCGTTGCAAGCTCCGAATTTCAAACCCCTAACAGTGGGGGACAAGTTGAGCAACAGGACTACAAGTCCAGCATCACGACCGCAACTGCCTGTTCCTACTCTCCGTAGGCACCAGGAACACATGGTAAATTGTTCTTTCCCGTTTTGATGATGCGTATCGCATAGGTCGTTCTTGACATTTGACAATCCTGCTAATCCTGCTGTAAATCATACCCCAGAATCTTGATGCAGTCCTAAACGACCGCCGTTGTTGAAAGTTTTTTTTTCTTCTCCGCAATTGTTGATGGTGGTAAGCTCAGTAGCGTCATGACACAAGACGTCACAAGTTCTGACAGTTCTGGCCTAGTAACTTACTACGGGTCGCCTAGTGCGGGGTTCCTGCGGAAGGGTCGGTGGGATTTCGCTGGAGTACCAGGGTCAACCATATCTTGACGCCGGCGAAAACGTCCGACACTGCAGCGGATATGTAATACTAGTAAGCGAGAAACAATCATCCTTCCAAGTTTGATGCAGAATAAAGTTACAGGAGCGACCATCTTCAGACGACGGTCCGGATGCTACTGGGAATGGATGTCGTAAAAGTTGGCTCAAAACGCCGCGTCTAACCAGGCTTCTACACACCACCGCTGATCGTGTGAGGGACGACCTTCAAGGGGATGAAGACTCGTAGATTTCAGCAGGATGGATAAATCTAAATCCGAGTGGCAGTGAAGAAACCTCTACGCTGCAAAGAAAACATTTGTAAATATCGTCAGCCACTGTGGCTGGGAAATGCACCGGGGTTAGGGTTAGATAGTACGTGAGGGGGTTTAAGGTTATAGCTGGGATTGAATTTCATGCTCTGATAACTCGCCCTCACACGAACAGCGACCCCGAGCCTGGTTTTCTCTCTGCTTTCTCAAAGCAGAATGTGACAAGTAGGCCAGATGGGCTTACCCGGATACATCCGTCTAAAGGAGACTCCTGAGAACAAAGGCATCCTGCCCCATCCATCCAGACTTCTTATGAATGCGTCGAGGGAATATATGTGGCACATATAGTTCCACGCTCCCCAAACCAGACTTTTGAGATCAGAAGATGTTCTGATCATCGGCCAACGACGGTTGCAATTTCACGGTACACTCGATCCTGAATGTAGGGGGCATGATACCATAGCCAGGACAAGAAATGAACGGCTAGAGAGATGATATGGGTAAGGGACATGCCACATCAGTCTCCGATTGCACACCGGCACAAGTGGATATGTATGCAAGGAGGTGGATATCGATCTGAGGGTCGTTGGGAAACGGTAGGAACGTTTATCACAGTGATGCCTTCGAGTGTTGATAGGGTACGCTGACCATGCTCTATAGTGGAAGATACACGACGCTGAATAGTAATGCAGGTACTCGAATAGCGTCGTCTCCCCCCAAAACAAAATGTCGGCGGTCTTTCTTTCCTTTCTCGTTTGTGAGAACGACACTCGATGTCATGCTCCATCACGCTGATGATCTTTTGTCATCCCGACCGTTCGTTTCGTAACCGTACTACACGACATTGTAGACACGCTCACAGGCTCTGCATACCCTTGCAATGCAGCATGTCCGCGGGGGCAAACAACTTGACACCACTCGGCAATAACCAGGATACATGTAGACCCGCACAGCATGATGCACATGTCTCCGTCATTTGATCGCTCTCAATGCGGGTCCCAAAAAAAAGGGCTGGCTTTATTGTGCCTCAATTTGGACGGGGAGGAATGCGGAAGCCGCCTCCGTGATTATGACCCGGAAACGTTCGAGGGTACGACATGTGTGTCCTTTGGTCCATCTGTCGCCACTTTTTACCTGCACCTTGATTCTAAATCGTACCTTTGAACAAAAAAATGAGAGGCCAACGGTGGGCTTCCTAGAATCGGAGCAGCCTGAGGAGAGATTTGTGTTCCGGGACGCCTCCGTCTTGTGGCATTGGGAAACCAAACAGAGAATCAGAGATCGCCTGGAACAGCCCGAGGTTGTGGGATCTCAACCTCGTGCGAGCGCTCACTTTATCCCATGCGCTGCTTTGGTGAGTATGACAGGATATATACGGCATCTCTGCTCTCCTTTGTGGAGCGTTCGTGATGGCAGAACAAATTACGCTGCGAAAAGAACGCATGAAATGAAAACCCGACGGAACACTGGAATGGCTCACCTCTCAGGTACACTCAAGTACAAGTCAAGCTCGAAACCCAGGGGTAAATGTTTAAGACCTTGATTCAAGGAAACTAGTGGTACAAAATATAGAGTTTGCAAAATGAGCTACCAAAGCTACCAGCCCAAGAAATCCTCGAGTACAAGAAAGCTCATGCCACCAACCCAAACCAGTGGAAGTGAATCCGATCCGCAAACCCTGTAGTGAAACAATACCAGCTACTCCAGATCTAGCCTGAAGAGATCATAACCCTATTAAATCATGGATAAACACCTTTAATCACAAGAATGAACGAGGGAGAATCTAAGCCAGCTCCAAAAGATAGGGGGAAAAATAGCACACTATCACCAGGATAGTAGCAGATTAAGATGCTGGGTATTGCCGTCTTATGCTGGACGAGTCTATAAAGACTGGGTATCTTCGGTCGCCTAAAGAGCAAACGCGACGACAGCGAGCACAGTAGAGCCGAGAAGAGTGACGGCGCTGAGGGGGCGTATCGAAAGGGCGCCGGAAGTGGGACCCAGGCCAGCGTTGGCGGCACCTGCCGGAGCGAAGGCCGAGGGCGTCGGAGATGATGAGGGAGCGACAGGAGTCGCAGGACTTCCGGAGGGAGGAACAGTACTAAGATTGTTTAATCAGGCACGAAAAGAAGTCATGAGGGCAGGACTTACGGTGTCCCGGAGGCGGCAGGAGCGGATGTGGCAGAGGGTGCTGCAGAGGAAGGGGTGCTAGCTAAACAGGAGGTGTCACTGCTGTTGCCAACGGTGATCTATTGTCCGCCATAAAAATAGTCAGAGAAAAAAAACCTGTCCTTGGGAAAAACGTACAGTTCCACTCCAGGCTTCGTCGCAGGCTGCATCCTCAATAAACAGAACGACTTGAGTGCCAGCAGCAAGGTTGACGGTCCATGTCATGGCAGTAGAAGTCTGGTTACCAAGGTCCTCACTGTGAGGGATGAGTGGTGGATCGGGGCAAAAGTCGAGTAGCATTCACATGGGATCACCGCACATATCATCGGCAGAGACAACGAGGATATCATAAGGGCCGTTATTGGTATTAGTCCAAGTGAGTTGAGTTGCTTGACACTGCGAAGAAGATTGGACAAGGAACTACCCGGAAGACGGAGGACTGACCTGGACAAGGGTAGGGGTGTCAATCGAGAAACTGGACTGAGCGAAGACGGTTCGGATGAGAGCGAAAAAGAGAGAGAGAGCAAAGAAAGTGGTGAACATGACTGCTCAGTGAAGTCGAACAGGCAAGGAAGGGTTAAATACCCGAACGGATATGAAAACAAGGAGGAAGAGGGGATACAATGTACTTGACTTCGGTACAGAAACAATGATCTTTATGCCTGTCTGGTTTCAAACCCCGCAGCACAATACACGGCCGGAGTCCTGAGATTTATTGAAAAAATTCAGCCTTTTGCCAGTTGAATATTTATGGACACGCTCCTCACACGCACGACCGGACAAGACAAGGACTCATGTAGATCGCATTCTGACATAACTTAAAGCCTACTCTTTACAACGTTGCCCTCTTCTACAAGTCTCCGCCGCTTCGTGATCCTACGAACGTCATCAGCAAGGACGTTTCATTCATATTCGGTCGGAGAAGGCTCACCCGGAATGCACGACCACGCTTGGTTCCTTCCCAATACCTTCCACCGCTCGGCGCTCCTCCACCGGAACATAGGGTCGCTCGGACGGACCAACGTAGATTTGTCTCGGGCGCCATATCTTGACGCCTTCTGGGGACAGCATCATCTTAACGTACAACATTAGCAACGTTCTGACAGCAGTAAGAACACAAGCACCTGACGCCAGTGAGCGAGCCATCCTACAACACGAGGCACAACGAACAAGACGGGGAAAAAATCCATCGGGAAACCTAATAGCCATGAGCGCATGTCCTATATCATGGTGTCTCGTCCGAATACACACCCATCGCGCGATAAATTAGTCCGCTGTTCACCAAACCAAGTCGTCAGCACTTGGTCCAGTTGCAAAAGTATGGACATACCTCCAAAAGTCAACATTGGGAGCGAGCTTCCGCGAGACGAAATAGTCGTCTTTGAGGGCGGCGTCGTGCAATGCCATGGCAGTATTGAGCAGAGGATCAGCACCCGTGCTGAATGAGACCGTCACAAACGAATCGAGGAAAGCAAGTCGGGAGCGTACACTGCAAATACTTCATCTGCTACCTTTCTGATAATGAAAGACCGTGGATCAGACTGTCAGAGAGAAGCGTCAGCCACCTTGTTTTCACTAGGCAGGCAGGGTAGCACACATACGGTCTTGTAAACACGATGCCCGAACCCGCTAAGGACCTTCTCGCGGCGCTTTACAGCGGCGAGGAATTCTGGGACATTTTCGGGACTAGGATTCATGCGTTGACTCACGGTTGCGGATGACGCTAATGTGCTGAACACGTACCTTCCAATAGATACCAACATCCGGATCACGGCTTCATTCGCACCTCCGTGAAGCGGACCACTGTATTCCATGAATTTGAGCGGCACAGCCTTTCTGGAGAATATAAAAATACTTACTACAACGAAGCACAGCCCGCTGCGATCGCACTATAGGGATCGGGGAGGGATGATCCGGTTTGAAGGACAGTGGTGCTAGAAGCATTCATCTCGTGGTCGGCATGGAGGATAAAGAGGATGTCCAAGGCGCGGACAAGGACAGGATGGGGTTTATATGTGGTCCCGCCGGCCGTCGATGTGGTCGGGAAAGCGTCGCTGTGCGAGAGATGGTCGAGCTGAAAGAGGAATCTGAAGAACAAACCAACGGCTGTCAGCCCACCGTATTACACGCCGCAGGACAGGGTACATACGACTCCGTATAGCTCATCCCCGTCGGTGGTACCACGAACTCTCTTCCCTGTCGGACACGATAGGCCATTGCAGCGAGGGTCGTCGCTTTCCCTATAAGCCTGTAAATTTGCTTGTCCATGTTCTGGAGTGCAGCTGGGTTCCCCTTTGCACCGTTCGTGTAGAGGTTCTGGCCTAGAAAAGGGCCATCAGCATTCCACCGCGTACAAATATTCAGACGATACCTTGCAAAGACGGGTTTGCTTCGCCGTAGTAAGACCCCAAGTACGCGAATGCGCTGGTCAGGATGGCCATCGGATGGGCGTCATACCTGAAAGCACGGAAGAATCCGGCTGCGTCTGCATGCATCACGCCATGATTGAGCACTTGGCGATCAAAGTGGGAGAGCTGAGCCCGGGTGGGGAGAGAGCCATAGATGAGGAGGTATGCACACTCGAGGAACGAGGACTGGGAGGCGAGCTGTTCGATGGGGTAGCCTCTGGGAGGGAGGTTGGCGAGGAACAGTGCATGCTAGGAGTGCGACGCACCTGTAGCGCAAGATACCGTTGTCGCCGTCGATGTAAGTAATGGCACTTTCGATGACGGCGGTATTCAGAAAGCCTCTGTCGGAAACCCGTAGTCCGCGTTCGGACTCGTCTTCTGGGCGGTCATTTGGGCCGGGTGGGGCGCGAATGGACTTGAAAAAAGAAGCAGATATAGCGTTGTGTGATATACTAAGATGTCATTCAAGAGAGGTGTAAGTAGAAGACGAAGGGTGGACGTACGGGACTTTGTATTGATTTCCGGTACGGTTGTCTATGACGGTGAGGGACTCCTTTGATGATGATGGGGTGTCTTGACCCATGATTGCGAGTAGAGACGCGGCGATTCCGTGTTTTAAGTACTTCACCAGGTCAGAGCCGGCTTAAATCGGTTTTCGTTGTGATTTCACATGAATGTAAATGTTCGATTGTACAGTGTAAATCAGAATGGGGTATCTCGCTCGTCTACCCAACAAAAATGACCCCGATAAAATCATGCAGTACTTTCCACCTTCTCTCGAGACAACCATCCTGACAGATGTCACATGAGATAGAATAGTGCATGGCCACGACAGAGCTTACCTCGCAGTTTCTGATCATGGGCCTTTTGTCTCTCCCGATCCGCAGCCCGTTGACGCGCCAACTCTGCGTCGACCAACGGTGCTTCTGTGATCATCATCGATAACAAGACCTTTGAAACAAAAGGGATGCATACCACTGGGAGCCACCTTCTTCGCCTCTGCGAGGACTGCTTCGGCTTTCTCAAAGTACCCTAGCTCACCCAATGCCTTGCCTTTCCGGAAGAGCGCCTTGGAATTGGCCGGGTTCTTTGCAATCGCCTTGGTCATCCTGTTCGTCAAATCCGCTATCTCGGGCTGTACGCTGCTTACCTTATCAGCGGTGTCTACAGCGCGTTTCCAGTTTTCTTGTTTGAGATGACAAGCTGACATATTGGCATAGATCTTCTCGAGCATCAGATCGACCTATTGGACATGTGTTGACGCGCTGCACGATTCAACGGCATGACCACCAACCTCTGTTTTCTCATCTTTGGCACTAGCAGCCTGGTCGACAGCAGATGATGGTGAGGAAACGGGGAGACCCATCCCTAGGGATTTGAGTGCACTCCTGTGTCACATGAGAGCTAGTTAGCGCCAGACTAGAATGTCAACCAACGTACTTGTCAAGTCCGTGCAGATACATGAGGGCCTAAAAATTCAATGAAATCCTGCCATTCAATTGCAT
>JBBPLM010000123.1:8900-38764 GCA_038089795.1 Pulchroboletus neoregius | reverse complement strand
AAAAAACGCTTACTTTCGCCGGACGGGTTCCCTTCCAACACCGTCGTAGGACCTAGATCCTCCTCTGGTAACGTTGGCGAGTGGTCGTTACTGCGACGACTTGGGGTATACACGGTGGCCATGTTTGCAGACCTTTGCTATCAATTTGGTGGTAAGAGGAGAACAGGGTGCTTGGAGCTTGCCCGCCAGATAATCAATTGTGCGCAGTCGGTGGCGCATGCTAAAATGAACTCGTCAAAGCCACTGCCAGTGAGTGACACCGCCTAACAGTTCTGATTCATCTCCGAGCACTGCCTGCCAGACATGATTACTTAACTCCCTCAACAAATGACAAGGCTTACGATTTTGTACGCCGTCGCCATTGAACGTGTGGCTATCACTTGGTTTGAAACATCCTCGGATACGATACTAGTGGATTGGGGATGAGGAACGATCCACCCAGTCAATCACTTGATCTCCAAGGAAGCACGGACCGGACCAGTGGGCCACTATTGGAGCTGACCAATGGACGCACAGAAATGAACGATTAGTACGTACTGGTGAAACTAGACGTGAGAAATGTGCAAGTTTGCGAGTCATCGACTGATTAGTACATGTTGAATTGCTGCGCAACGTTCATTGATGATCGCCCATGTACTTGATGCGATCATTGTCCGAACATTGGAAATATCCGATCAAAAGCTATTTCGAGCGCGTAAGACGCCGAACCTCTGAGAAACAATGTGAGATTGAGTTGCAAGCGATCCCGACCAGGAATGGATGCAAGTCGTGTTTTAAACCCACCCGGAATATAAAGTGTTGGGGCGGCCACAACATTTGTGTCGTTCAACCCAGGCTGCGGCCTCTTTATGGACCCACAATGCCGAACCATTCTGCACGCGAAGAATCGTCTAAAATAGCCACACGGCAGTCTTGTGTAACCTGAACTGATATGCGTGACGAACCCAGCATTGGCCCGAGCAGCGAGCGGGGTGGGTACCGTTGTACTTTTTGGAGGGAGATGGCATAATCATTCTGGCGCATGTCTGGCAAAAGCGGAGGCTTCGCTCAAATGTCCAAATTGGGAAATTGTTGGTGCCGCCGCCGACTCTTGCCCATGAGACGTTGATGACCGTTCATTATTGTTCTGCTCAAGCATGTGATGAAACCACAAAATCCTGAACCCTTGTGCTATGGCCCGCACTGAAGATGAGTCTGTACTCGCAGGAAGTGGTGATCACGATGCCGATTTCAACACTGGCAGTGGAGATATCAATCCCCAAATGGAGACGATGCTGAACTTCCTCCGCTGTGACTCGCGCCAGAATCTCAGGCTGATGCCACAGTTTAAAATAATTTGGAGAGCCTTCGAGAACAAATTTGAAGTACACGATCTCATATCTTTCTTTTACCTGCCCCTAACGGCAATGATCACCACCAGCACTCCAGTCCTGATCCGTGATCTCAAACATTTTACTATGGACAGATGTCAAGGGCCATGCCCTACCGAACAATCTCTTCCTCCTGCTCCCAGAGGGCCTGCGGCACGCGTGTCTCTGCATTGACATTGGTGTCACAGCACAATACAAACCACCGGTTCATTTGAGACACGATGAACCCTCTCCCACCAATAAGCCTGACAGGACGTGTGGAAACGCCATCGAAGGGGATCTCGATGCGCACCACAATTTGTAGAGACTGTGTCGTGCACGACCGCGCCAATCAGACGAGCACATGCTTAAAAGAGGCATTGCGAAACGGTCTAGGCGGAGAAATAAAATATGCATCCTTATACACATGCCTTCCAAATGGTGCGATAGTGAGTAGTGGCGCGGAACTACTTCGAAACCTACCAGAGCGGGGTAGATCAGTGCCAGAACTCGCGGTGAAATCGAAATAAACTTGCCATTCGCCAACGGAGAATGTCTCAAAGGCTCGTGTAGCAAAGAATCTGCCAAATAGGTTTTGCTGGAAACATGTATGCGGTCATGTTTGTCAACGTCCTAATGTACCACCAGCAACCAAGTTAGGTATCTCTGGCGGTGGCGGGTTAGAAGGCAGCGTGATTCAGAGGTCAATGCAAGACAAGCGAACAAATTTCGGGTGAGACAGAGGCTAAGGGCAACGGTACCGAATGTGTCGATAACGCCGGTGATACAGGAGAATGAATAAAATGGTACGCGCTGGTGCAAACAAACCGACCAAAGGCCCATCATAGGATCGAAGTGCCAATCAAACGGTAGGTCGTCCTAAATTTTGATTAGCATTGACATATGATACTGATAATTTATATCGGCTACCACATACCAGCGCTGAGCATTCAGGGAATTCATAGAACTGGCGAGTCCTCCCGTTGAAGACCATATATTGACTACCAATATATAAAAATGGTGTATGGGCGGAACCCTTTTGTAGAATCCTCCTGGGAATAACGACATCATGAGCTCGAACATAAACCGTGAGAGATGACGTGTACTACCTTGAATCCAAATTTCCGGGTGAAACGTCACTAAACATAACGCAAACAACCCGTCTTTTGTCTGACGCCACGAAACATATCCCAATTTTATTGATTAGTCCTGGAGTCGATGTTCACCATATTCTGTCTGGACGACTCGCAATCAACGCATCATTTTCCGTTGATAATTGTGAGTGGAGTCGTTGGCAATTCTCTGAGTCGAATCTCTACACTCGAAACGGCTCGGATAGGGTGATTCGTCCACGACCGCACCAAGTATTCGGATTGTATCAAAATATCCTCGAGTGGTTCACCAACTGAAAAGAATATGATCCAGGACGCCGGGGTAAACGCGCCTCTGCATAAAACTTGAAGGTCCTCCATATTGTGGGGTCGCGGGTAATATTATGGAATTGATTGGAAACCTGGGAAGTAGACGTATGAAGTGTCAGGTCGAAACTGAGCAGTCGAATGGTGACAACAAACTTTACCGCACATAACCGGACGACGCCTCGATGACATTTCGCGGCTGGTTCGCCATGCCCTATCAGAAGTCCGCTCATAGTTCGTTTCTACGTCAGTTTCGCGAGAGGTATGATCCAACAAACGCGCAAAAGTGGCAATTCATCCATTGAGCATCGACACCAGGCGGTAGGTAGGTCGTGAGGGCAAGCTCAACCCAGTGACTGTGAGGAGGACCTAGAAGCAGAGACCAGCTGAGCGCATCGATTCGAAAGGGGAGAGAAATGTTCCGCACAACGGGTCTCCGTTGGAGAATCAAGCATTGTCTGTCTCCTACTACGCTCCATCAGGTCGCGGCGGGTGCACCATGACAGCACGACATGGGAGCCCTACTACACATTGTCTCCAAACTTACTCGTCTACATGCTGGCTCTACTGCCAAATACGTTATGTACATCGAACGAAACCCAAATCCGTTTGGTCCGTGCTGCCCAAAAAAATCAAACTCATATCTTAATGGACGATGTTCTTCAACCAGCTTTTATTATTCAACGAGGGCGTCGTCCTCGATAATTAGCTGGGTTGTGCAGGTTGGTGTGGACCCGTACCCGCAGAGGGTACGGTGTTGGTCCCCCGACCCGCGGTGTAACCCATGTGCAACCCAAGGGACGATGAGCGACTATACACCGTAAAATATGCTAGGTTACGGGAGAATTGTAAGTTCTGCAAGCCGCGTTTAGTATCAATGGCTGGCTATCTTCACTCATTCGAGAGTTGCTGGTCATATCACTCTTCTCATTGGTTCCATGCCCTCTCGCATGTTCTGGTCAAAATCAAGCCACTCCGAACCCCATGGATCCCGGGGAAATTTGAGTCATAGGAGGTCGATTCGGTTCATGCTCATGTCGTTTGTTCGCCAGAGACCCCAGGATCACATGAAACTGCCCTTTCCTGAAGAGAATGGAATTGAAATCAGCAACTGATACTGGAGCGAGGTAAGACAGCCCAAACACGCATATCAATCGGTGTGTATGTATGTGTCTCTCTACCAGTCTGGGCATGGATTGGAGACGTTCATTAGGGTTCTGCCCAAGCATGCGATGAAACTACGAAATTTTGAACTCTTTCATGGCTCGCACCTACTCGCGGAAGGTGGTGATCCCGATTTCAACGAGGCCGTTAGGTGAGGGCGAGCTACATGTCATGATGTCAAATAAATGTTGGCTTAGTGTGTGTCCGAGCAGCGAAAAATGCGAGAGATGACGGGTATCTCTTTGGCAGCTTGAACGATGCATACGAAGCGCCATTCAGCGAGTCCCGCAACGTGTATATTTCAATCCAAAAATGGGGATAGTGCTCAACTGCCTCCGTTGCGACTCGCGTCACTCTCTTACCTCCTTTCTATGGCCGAGACGTCCGAACGGGTAACGATTGCCACCAGAACTCCGGTTCTGATTCGTGATCTCAATCATGCTTGAACCGGATGTGCAGGATCATGTACGCACCTACAGCGAATCGGGAACAAGTTTCAGCTATTCCACGTGAACAGCTTGCTCTCAGGTTAGGTTAAAACACATATGTGCCCATCGTTGCTTTGTGCCATTCATCTCGCTATGTCTAATCTCAACTTTCTACAAGGCAGCATGTGGTAGAATATATGAATCTGGTTGTGGATCTGAGCCGAACAACCGACTGAAGCAACGCCGAATGGATTGAGGGCGTAATCAACCAAGAGTTGGGACTCGCAAGTCAGCGCTTCAGCACCGACGCGTTGTATGTATAATCAATTGTGTCCAGTACACCTCGCACTTCACTCCTGACTCTTGAATGGTCTTAGTTGCCGAATGGATAGACGGGACCTTCTCCCCGGGTTTGCGGGAACGTGTTCGCAATTTCACCCTGTCCCACCATTTGTGTCGGTGTTTTCAAAGCATCCGTCACCGGATGTCATGTATGTTTTTTGAATTCTTCGAATGCAGCTGTAGTGGTAATTACGAGTCGAACTGTCCATGTTACAGAACACCGACATGATTCAAAATTGTCAGCAGTTGGAATCAGCGTAATCGATCAATGCATCGTACCTGACGTACCGCTTCTGGTCGAATAACAGTACACGGGGATGAAATACGCAAGACACCGTCTCAGTTCTTGATTCCCGGTGGTATCATGCGAGATAGGTCAGCCGTGGACTCTTAAAAGTCTTGCCGTAGTTTAGTTTCGTTACGTCAACGATGAAATGGGAACAAAAACGTATTCCGGCTGAGCCATCATATGGATCGACGTTGAGCACTACAGGTGGAGAAGTAGCAAAAGAGGCTTACGCGTGCAATCAGATTGAAGGTACTTGTAACTTGCTCGTTACAGCTAGCATGATGTGTTCTCTCCAAAGTAAATACATCATCGTTGAGTGATAGCTTTCAATGTGGTAAAGTTGACCTACCCCATTCAGGCACTCCAGGATGTAAAGGGACAAAATTGGAGATGAAGTGCATGCGTTTTCGAGTCGACAGATCTTTGAAAACCGCGCTACAAACCCATTCCAATTCATCCGCATAGTCGTGTGGCTCATCACAAACTTGAGTATCTCGTCAGTGACAGATTCAGCATTGATGGGTAGGCTGTCGAGACGTACGTTGGCATCAAGCGTGTAAATTTAAAGACGCACAAGTTCTTGCGAGACGGCTTCGGAGTTTTCTTGTATGTGTTGTGAATCCGGAGAGATCCATATGTACTTCCAACCTTGCCTGACGATTGTTCCTCGTCAAGTTGGTGATGGTCCAAGAAGCAAAGTTGTTCTGCCCTATGAGAATGCAGTCGAGAATCTTGAGTGACTGGATGGTTGTATTCAAATTAAAAGTTACTTTGATGGGTGGGTTGAACGGGACTTCGGTTTACATTCGGGTTCTTGTACAGCCTGAACTGATGGGAGTGATGGAGCGCCCCGAGCGGGGTGGGTAGACATGATCATCGAGCGTGACTTAGGCCTCAGGTGTCCGGATGGCTCCTCGGTGCATTATGATACAACTGACGATTTCCGAATTTAGAAATTTGACATACGAACGAATTGAAGTGTACAACACAACACATTGAACGGGCACCCAAATCCGTTTGGCCCGGGCTCCTCAAAATATCTAACTCATGCCTCATGGTTCATAGGTATCCAAGTTAACAACGAGGTATTTTCAGAAATGATAAGTTTTGCATTCGTAATTATCATTTCCTCTCGAAGTATCTGCCAACACGAAGATCATCCTCGCACGTTCGCTGATCTCCCGTGGTTCTGGTAAACATTAGACAGGCGTCCTCCTCGTGCGTCAAACCCACGGTCCTTGTCACGAGTCTAATGGGACAATGAGCGACTACGTAGGGTAAAGGTGCTACTAGCTTACGGGAGAATTTAAGCTGTTCAAACTGTGTCTAGTATCAATGGGGCTTTCACCCATTTGTTTAGATTCGAGACTCGTCAGAGTAGTGAACAATGCGAAAGATGACGGGTATTTCTTTGGCAGTTTGAACTGCGGAGTTAGTCCGCGAGTTCAGGTCAGCCCGTAACGTGTAAGTAGATTCCAATCCCAAAAATGGAGACGGTGCTGAACTTCCTCCGCTGCGACTCGCGCCAGGATGTAATACCGCGGTTGTCAATAAATTCGGAGGGCCTTCTAGAAAAAAATTGAAGTACATGACCTCGGCAACGCTCACACCTGGCTCCTTGTTCCCGAGCAGGATGCGGGATCATGGACATCACCTACAAGTCGTCGAATGGATCAGCGGGACCTTCTCCCTGCGTTTGCGAGAACGGTCTCCGTCGTGCAAATAAGTTATGTCAATGTCTTCAAACTGCAACTCTCCAGATACCCGGGGTGAAGATGGTGCCCAATTGTTCCTCCTATCATACCCCCTGGTTACCCAGATTGGCAGAGAAAAATGTACGCGCTTAACTACCCTTCTTTATACAGCTCATCGAGGAGTGGCAGAGACAACTTCAGCTTCTCACCTAATGTGAGAATGTACTCCCATTACGTCGTGTTTTTCTGTACCTTTAACTCGGCTCTAAGATACTGATCTAGATCTTAACTCATCGGCGGGTATCGCCCATCTGAGGGCCGTTAGACATGGTCGTCGGAGTCCAAAGACATCTATCACCGCCGTGTTGTGGAAGGAAAGGGAGAAGCATCTAGCACTTACACCCGATGTACAAGGTATGCATCTTGATCCTGGTCAAGTTCCAGTTGAATCCCTCCAGGCAGGTATCATTCGACACGACTCCCGAGGATGGACAAGTTTCAGTAAGCATGACTAGCAGAAGAGAACGACAGCAAAGCCATTTATTGCGAAAAATTAGAAACAAATTCACATGTGAGGTACGACTTTCGGGACTGCATATGGTGGCTTTCATGGTGGAGAAGCACTGTAGAAAGGTGTAAGATCGGTAACGCTCTGGCAGTAGCAAAGAAACACCCACTTTCGCCGGACGGGTTCCCTTCCAACACGGTCGAAGAGCCTAGATCCTCCTCCGATAACATTGGCGAGCGGTCGTTACTGCGACGACTCAGTGAGGCATACACGTCAGTAGCCATGTCTGCAGGCCTCTGCAATCAACTTGGTGGTGGGGAGAGGACAGGATGCTAGGGGATTCGTCGCCAGATAATCAATTATCGATTATGGGCGGTCGGTGGCGGGTGCTAAAAATGAACCTACCTGTTCGGATCCATCTTGAGCACTGCCTGCCGGACGTGGTTACTGAGTTAACTCGCTCAACAAATGACAATGCATAAAATCCGGCTTACGACCCCATACGCCGTCGCCATTGTCGTGGTTATCACTTTGTTTGAAACATCCTTGGATATGTTACTAGTGGATTGTGCGAGGAAGCACGATCTGGGCTATCATTGGAGTGGATGGAGTATTCCCATGCCACTGACCAATGGACGCACAGAAATAAATCTTTTGAACAATTACTAAGTACTACTGATATTTCGCCACAGGTAAAAACGGATGTAAGAAATGTGCACGAGGTGCAAGTTTGGGAGTCTGAATCATGGATGTGACTATATGTTGAATTTCATTTCAGCCACACTCACGGCGTTCATTAATCATCGATGTCGATGACCGCCAATGTAATAACACGAAAATTCACCCAGAGGTGTTGCTCCACTCTTGACACTGATATGATCATTGTGATCATTGAAAATATTTGATTGGATGCTAATTCGAGCGTGTTTTAAAAGCGTTGGGACCTCATGCACATGCCGAGGGCGTCATACATGTACAACGCTAGTGGCGATCTACTCAGATCGACATATGTGTCAACAGTTCGCGAAAACTCACCTAAAACACTGCTGGAAACATGTACAGGGGGTCATGTTCGTCGACGTCCTAATGTGCCACCAGCAACCAAGTGAGGTATATCTGGCGGTGGCGGCTTAGAAGGCAGCATGAGGTCAATGCAAGACAAGCGAACGTCCCTTCCCTCGATGGATCTACGGGAAATTGCGGATGAGACTGATACTCTGGGGACCATGAATGATTTCTTCATGGGAGAGGCGAAAGGCGCCAGTACCGAGTGCTTGTATGAGAGTCTATAACGCCGGTGATACAGAAAAATGAATAAGACGGAGAATGATAATATGCGCTCTTGCAAAGAAAACGACCAAAGGCATCACAGGATCGAAGTGCCAATCAAATGGCAGGTCGTCCTAAATCTCAATTAGCACTCACACATGATGCTAATAATTTATATCGGCTACCACGTACCAGCGCTGAGCGTTCAGTGAATTCATAGAGCCGGCGAGTCCCCACATTATATATGGTGTATAGGCGGAACTCTTGGGTAGACGTTTCCTGGGAATAACGACATGAGCTTGAATATAAACCGTGAGAGATGGCGTGTACCACGTTGAATCCACATTTCGGGGTGAAAATCACTAAACATAATGCAAACCACCAGTCTTTCGTCTGACGCCACAAAACACATCCCATTTTCAGATTAGTCCATCGTGTGATCGTTTTGAGTGGGGTCGTTGGCAAATTTAGGATTCGAATCTTTACACTCAAAACGTTTCGAATAGGATTGTTCGTCCACGACCGCACCAAGCGTTCGGATTGTATCATAAATAAGCTCGAGGAATTCGCCAACTGAGAAGAATATGATCCAGGAGGCCGGGGTAAACGCGGCATACTGTTGGGTCGTAGGTGATACCACGGAATCGAATGGAAACCTGAGCAAGGGACGTGTAAAGTGTCAGGTCGAAACTGAGCAGTTGAATGGTCACAACAAGCTTTACCGCACATAGCCGGTCGACGCCTCGACGACATTTCGCAGCTGGTTCGTCACGCCCTGTCAGAAGTTCGGTCACAGTTCATTTCTACTTCCAGTTCCGCGGGAGGTATAATCCAACAAACGCGCGAATGCGCCGATTCCTCCGATTTTGGGGCCGTAATCAAGACCTGGTCGGCCCCGAGGCGTTATATGTATAACCGATGTTGTCAAGTACACCTCACCTGACTCCTTATTCTTGAGCAGCCTGAACATGCAGGAACATGGACATCACGTCTCAGTCGCTGAATAGATTTGCGGGAACGGGCATGCAATCTTACTCCGTCCCATGAGTTGTATCAATGTTTTTGAATTGTAACTCACCAGTCACGCGGGGTGAAGGTGGTGTCCCTGGCCCGGGTGTCTCGTAAAATACCGCCCCCGTCAACGAAGGGGTAGACGAGTATTCTGTTAGGCCTCCCTGAGCCGTTGTACTAGTCAACGACACGACGAACGGTGGGGCACATCTATATACTGGCTTGGTACTGGTGTCTCTATTTGATCCACGGGTGGATTCCGATTGTTCCTCCTGTCACACCCCTTGTTAATCCTGATGGCAAAAAAAACTGTACGTGCTTGGCTGCCCTTCTTGACATAGCTCATCGAGCAATAGCAGGGACGTCTTCGACTTCTCACCTAGTGTGAAGATGTACTACTTCATTTATGCCAAGTATTGCTGGATAGGCTGGTGCTACCGAAACTTGTTCTGCTCAGTTTTCACATCGAGTGAACTAAGTCTGAGTATGGTTGTGAATGGGTACGCATGCTCTATCCATCCAGCAGAGGGGAGACGTGGCCATTTCATTTTCATCTTGATAGATAGCCGTCAAGGACGTCTGCGCACGACATCGCTATGACTTGCCGAATCCCTAAGGTTATGCAACGCAATGCCGCGTGGTACGAAGTGAAGGTTCTCTTTGGCGCTGTTTTTGCTAATCGGATAGTTGTACATAGGCAGAGGACACTGTCTCGCCATCCTGCAACGTTTCTACTACGCAGACAAGATATATCCCATCTTAGATGCTGTTCTAGATCTGACCTCGCGGAGGAGCGTCGATTTGAGAGTCATTAGACATGGTCATCAGAGTCCGAAGACATCCATCACCGCCGTGTTGCGTGTGATCATGATGTCACGTACGTCCCTGCAATCAAGTTCTTGAATTCTTCGAGTGGTTTAGCTGGACCGCCTGGAGAGGGAGAAGGAGAAGTATCCAGCATTCACGCCCGATCTACAAGGTGTGCACCTTGGTCCTGGTCAAGTTCTAGTTGAATCACTCCAGATAGGTACCAGTCGAAACGACCCCGATGATAGACAACATCTAATAAGCATGAGTAGCAGCAGAGAACAATAGCAAGGCCATAAATTACACAAAAGCCGAAACGAGAGTCATGTGTCGAGAATCAATTCAGGGACTGCATATGGTGGGATTCTATTCTATTATTTTATCCCTGTCTCAGTGTGAGTGTTGAGTGTCGAGTTGGTATACACAAGTGAACAGGGTAATGTGAAAGTGGCACACATTTATTCATTCCAAGAAAGCCTCTGTCTCCCCCTCGAGAGCCCGAGAGCCTCTAATGTCACCAAGACATATCTTGAACATGCATTCCTTTCGCAAATGATCTAACGGAGTATAGTCAACATCTGTCATGTGTTCGCGCAGAGTGTCAGAATGTGCCACAATCCAAATGGTCTCCAAGACACTGAGTCCAGTGACATTGGGACGAGGCCTCATCAACATTGATCTCAAGGGAGTTTTGATGAGATGAAACACCAGTAGGAACAAGATCAGTGATGCTGCAGAGGCAAACACAACCTTCGAGAAGGAGGTTTGGATCAGCAGTTACATCAGTATGGTGGTGATACCCACAGGAACTTCATTAATCTGTGGAGGTTTCTACATCTATAAGGGTCTTGTGTAAAGTATATTCACACTCACATTAAGCCTCCATTCAGTGATCACCTGTGTGACTTGGCTTTCTCCAGCTGTCCTGTCAAACCCTCCCTGATTTGACCCCAACTGTCCTCCTGGAGTCATAATAGTAAGACAAGACATTATGAACTATTTCAAAGTGAACCAACACAAACCCATCCAAATTATAGCTGCTACTATCTCTGCTATAACCTGCTCCAACTGGTTTGGTGTGAGTGTATAGAGAGTATTATTCTGTGCTGGAATTGATGTACTATTGATGATATCAACTTAGTATTGTCAACAATATCAATTTGCTGATGATCATACTTGCTTAGCATGGAGCATCCTGTAAACCCATTCTGTGGGCAGATACCAAATCCAGTGTTAGAAAATATGGGATCAATCTAAAAAACTAAGTTAAGCAGTAGGCTTTCTTTGAGAAAGCATATATCCTACCCAGGATGTGAACACATCAGATTCACTTGTCCTTGGGGACCATAGTTTCCATGATTGTGAATTTTCCTGACTCAAATTTGAACTCAATGTGCCAGCCAGAAGGTCCAGAGTAGCATGTGTGGATTGTGATGACAGCAAGCATCCTGCAAGATAGGCCATTAATGGAGAATCACCATCTACAACCAAGTAAGTAACATGGCTTTTATCAGTTCAACATCCAACACTCACCTTCTGCAATATTAACACTGAGATTCATTGTGTTTTTGTCAATTGAGCCATTCAGTTCAACATCAGTTGTGATCAGAAAAAATAGATATTGGGAGCATAGTGGACATTCTTCAATATCAATCTGGAAGTATGTAAACTTTTTCAATAGCAAACACTACAAAAAAAAAGATACTGACTGAAGAATTATGTGGGACATAGAGAATCTCATTGATTGCACTCTGAAAATTCTGTCTCTGAACATGAAGTCCTAACATGAAAGTTAAAAGTCAATCAAATCCATTGATCATAGATTTGAGGAACCTCACTATTAAGTGCAAAACTCTCAAAACCAAGACTATCAACAGAGAAGTTGAGAATTGGCAATATTCCAGAGTTAGAGAAAGTCAGGTTTGATAGTAGACCACAAGATGTATGCAGGGAGGTTGCATTGACAGTTGCATTCATAAATCCAGGATTAGTTGTGTCCAGAATATCATAAATGGTATTGTTGAGTAGTCCATTGGTCTGGATGTTTGCAAGCAAAGTACTTGGTGGAAATGGAGCTGCCCAGGTGCCATTTGCAAGAACAGTGGTGTTTGGCCAGGTTACATTTGACTTGACAGAGATGGTGGAAGTGCTGTTGAAAGCTGTGAACTGCATGATGGTAGAGGAGGCAATATGAAGAGTAGAGATACATGCCAAGTAGATCACCACACCAAGTATTGGAAGGATGGATGATACTAGCTTGGTTTGTTGCCAGAGAGAATAAACAGCAGCCCCAATTCCAGTCCATGCTTGGCTGATATCATGTACAGCTGTCAGGTAATTATGTCTTGTGAGGATGGCTGACACAGCAAGTTGCTGTGTGATGAACACCAGCCCAGCAGTGTACAACTAAAGTGATAATAAGGTCAATGGCTGTACGAGGAAGAATATAATAACAAACTCACAACATAGAATGCTTGAAGGGATATAGCCAGAGTTGTTGTCATCCAAGAATTGTCTGATGACATTGTAACATGATGCTCTGGATGGTATATCAAAAGTGTGATCAAAATCACATGAAGTGCAAGAAGAATGCCATGAAGAACATAACATAACCAATGGATGGAAAATAGTCCTTCCAAAGAGATAAATTATCATTGATTAGTTGTTTGTCCAATATAAAGCTGAGAATATAAACCTTCTGAGACAAATTCTTGCCAATTAGGAGCATAGGCTTGTAAATCTGGCTGAGTATTGTTGTCTTTATCTTTGGCAGATCTGGCTAGTTCAGATCCCAGATCAACAAGACAAACTTCAGATTTTATTCCCTTCAGCCTTAATTGATCAGGTGAAGAGTTGCCAGACATTCTCATGAGATCTTGCAAAGTCATGGAATGTGCAGAAATCCACATCAATTCCAGGACACTTGAATTGGTCACTGATGCTCTGGAGAATATGCAATTTGAATCATAGAGTATCCAAACCAATATGACCAAGAGTATGAGGGAAGTGACCAAGCCAATGACAACCTGCCAAAGTTATAATATATGCATATATCATCAGAGAAAACTTACTGGTATTGTGTTAACCTATATCAACAATTAATGACTCAGTATACAGAAGGAGAAGAATAGAACATGCATTCAATCTGAGCTCAAGAATAGGATCAGTTGTTGAACATATTCCACCAGCCTGCTGGAAACCCCCATAATCAATTCCAACTGCTCCTGCTATTAATCATGCAGCCAAAGTAAATAAAATAAACAACAAAGATCAATTGCCTACACACCCAACCATATAAATGAGGCTGCAGTTTGTGCAACTGCATCCTGCATTTCTTTCTTTCCAAGAGTTTTTGGTGATGTAAGCTTCCCTGTAGTTGTAGCTGAACCAAACATCCATGGAATATCCAATAGGTAATTCATATATCTATTGAAAAAATTGCCAGTTTACCAAAACAAGTGCAATCACATATATTAGTAGACACTCACACATCAGCATAACTCATAAAGGCACATTCTTCATTTCCAAAAGGCAACTCTATCTCCTGACAAAATAGAGAAAATATTGAAAATGCATTTTGGGCAATATTCAACTAAGTGATGGATCAATCCAATGAAACTCATTAAACACAAAAACACTTGCTCCTTTTGTCAAATTTGTAATGGTACCTGGTGACCAAATAGTCCAAGATTCAAGATCAATGTCAAATGGCAGTGATGTAGTAAGAGCAGTTCTCCCATCTTGCATGGAAAGATAGGTTGTTGTTGTTGTTGCATTAAGAGTACATGCAACAAAATATGATGTACTTGAAAGATTGGTAGTAGGAGGTTCTGCAGCAGCTAAGCAAAGATAAGCCACAATTACACCAAAGCCCCATGACATATCACCTGTATTCATGACTAGTTCTTCAACATCCACTTGAAGAATTTCACCAGTGAGATTTCCCAGTTCTATCTGAGTGGCAACTTGATATATCATATAGTTATTGCATGTTGAACATTCTTCCTAAGAAATCTTTCATATGAGTGAACTCAAAAGCCAATGTAATAAATACAAACATAATCTCCTAAATTAAACCCTTCAATGGAGGAGACCATATTCACTGGCCCTAGTGTACTATTTTAAGCATGAACATAAACATCAAGACAATATACCCACCTGCTACTGATAGACCAACCTCACCAAGGCCATTAATCTCAACATTATAGGCACCCAGTGTTGAGTTCCAAATGCCAACAGAAAGATTTGAAAGTAATCCACATTCAGCAGTTATTGTGGTTGCATTCACAAGAGCTCCAGTATAGGCATAGTCAGATGATGGAACATCATATAGGATACTTCCAGTCAACCCTTTTGCAGTTGGTAATAGTGGCCACAATGCTGTCAAGGGGGAAATAGTCTGCCAGTCAAGATTGGAGAGGTCAACAGATGGAAGAGGCCACGCTAATGTCGACGAAACAGTATACAAGACTGTGTTGTTGAATGCTTCGAATTGGATGACGGATGATGAAATAATGTGTAGGCCAGAGATGCAACTGAGGTATGCGAGTGTCAGGAGTATTGTTAAAGGCGAGGAAGCAACCTTTGTTTGCTGCCATAATGTGCTGATTGCAGCACCAATCCCGTTCCATGCACCAAATATGTCGTGTATGGCCGTGAGCTTCTGTCGCTTCTGCATGGCTGCAGATATCACGAGACGCTGCGAGATAAGCACCAGAACGGCAGTGTATATCTTTCCATACGGTCATCAGATTACTATCCAGTCAGAAAGCTCGAGAACGCACTAGATAAAACGCCTGAAGAAATGCCTTCAAGGCGATAGTTGCAGTGGTATTGTCGACTGAGACCGAGAATCGATGCTCTGGGTGCGTGAATAACATCCCGACGAGCACAACGTGGATGACGACAAGGAATGAATGGAGACCATAACACCAGTAGTGAAGGGTCGCGGTACGACTACCTCCTGTTAGAAACTCGGAACTGTCATGACTTTCATGGCAGAGAAGCACTGTAGAAAAATGTAGGCTCAGCAACGCTAGCAAAAAAGGAGGCTTACTTTCGCCGGACGGGTTCCCTTCCAACACAGTCGTAGGACCTAGATCCTCCTCCGATAACGTTGGCGAATAGTCGTTACTGCGACGACTTGGGGCATACACGTCAGCGGCCATGTCTGCAGTCCTCTGCAGTCAATTTGGTGGTAAGAGGGGACAGGTTGCTTGGAGATTGCTCGCCAGATAATGAATGATGGGCAATCGGGTGTGTGTGCTAGAAGTACTTGGGCCACTCCGCCTGTTCGGATCCATCTCTGAGCACTGCCGGACATCATTCCTCAACTCTCAACAAATGGAAAATGACAACGCACATGATCCAGCATACCACATTGTACGCCGTTGTCATTGTTCCTATCACTTGGTTTGAAACATCGGATCATAATGAATGGGGGATGAGAAACGATGCTCTGCCTGGTCAATAAGCTGGTCTCCGAGGAAGCACGCGCTCCGATATAACTCGGGAGTCAACGGCATATTCCTATGCCAGTGACCAATGGAAGCACAGAAATGAATCTACGAACGACGAGTACGTACCAGGCTGATGTGACATTGTGCCACGGGTGATTGGCGTTGTCCATGCTCTGCTTCGTAATGATGATTCGCTGCAGCCTGAGACCGCAGGCACTGCAACTTGTTACTATGCCGCACCGGCCTGCCATGTGCTCAATTTTATTATGCACCAGACGCAAATGTTGAATTGCAGCGACATTTACAACGTCCATTGATGACCGCCCATGTATGAAAGCCCATCAAGAGGTGATTGCTCCTTGTTGTGATCTTTGTCTGAACTTGAATGCTGGAAATGATTTGATGAAGTCGAATGCGTGAGAAGTGCCGACCGATCCTGTGTGAAAAACGACTCGAGGTTTGAGTTGCAAGTGATCAGAATTCAGGAAAGGATGCAAATCATGTTTTGAACGCATCCGGAATACAAACCGTTTGTATCGGGCGTATGTGCATCAACATAGTATCTGAGGAGGATCTAGAAGTAAACATTAGGTGAGTGCATGGATTCCGAAGGCTTGAGAGAAATGTCCTGCGCAACAAGTCTCCATAGGGGAATCAAATATTGTCGGTCTCCTACGCTCCACTTAACGATCAGTGAACAACTGGGACGGAGGCTATCTACAAAAAAACAACTGTCAACACGCCCCGAACACACCACGTCGGAGCTCTACTACACATTGACTCCAAACTTACTCGTCTGCATGACTCCATCAAACGAAACCCAAATCCATTTGGTCAGGGCCGCCCCCCAAAATATCTAACTCATGCTTCAGCGGACGACGTTCCTCAACCAGCCTTTATCGTCCTTAGGTATCCAACTTGCGAGGGCGTCGTCCTCAAAAATTAGCGCCAGACCAAGACGATTGTACGACATATGAGATGTCGTGTACATTCCGACTATCATCCGACTCGGATGTAGAGTATGTATTTTCAGACATGACGAGTACATATTGCGTTCGTCACCATCAATCTCAGAGTGAGTATTCGCTAACATAAAGATGATCCTGCCACGTTAGCTGATCTCCTGTGGCTCTGGTAAACTTTTATTAGTTGTGCAGACTTCCAACTTCCAGCTCGCTCATACGTCAACCCTACAGTCATTGTCACGAGTCTAATGGGATTATGAACGACTACGTAGGGTAAAAGATGCCAGCTTACAAGATAATGTAAGCCGTCCAAGTTGTGTTTAGTATCAATGGCTGGCTATAGCGTATTCACTTATTTCTATAGCTCCGAGCGTCACTGGCCACATTACTCTTCTCATTGGTTCCCTACCCCTCCCGCTCGTTCTAGCCGAATATCTATCCACTGCAAAGCCCATGGGTCCCGAGTAAACTTGAGTCATAGGAGGTCGATTCGGTTCGTGCTTCTGCTCAAACATGCGATGAAGCCACGAAATCCTGAACACTTGTACTATGGCTCGCACCGAAGATATGTTGACCAAACGCAGTAATGTCTGTACCCACAGGAGGTGATCCCGATTTCGACACTGGAGGTGGAGCGCAGCTCAGCACCCGACTCAAACAAGGCCGTTAGGCGAGGTCGAGGTCCATGTCATGTCGGTATCTCATTTAGGGATTTTGCAAGAGGTGGCGCCAGATGTAGTTCTGACAAACTGCTTTCGAACTTGGCTGACCAGCTGCAGTTGACTTTACGTCGGATCCCTAACCGGCGTTCGACAACACTCGTGACATGTTACGATCCATGACCGTCATCAATTACTGAAACCAACAAGTCGAAATTAGTTTGAAATACCGACAACATTGTACATATCGGACACTGATAACCATTTATACTAATATATTGCGAGTAACTATTGCACCATGAACATGAAAACATACTCTGTCGTTCCAAGAAGGCCTTGCTCTTGGTTTCAATAATTCGAGCACCCTAAATGTCCCCAAAACGTGTCTGAAACTTTCCTGCTTTTCGTAGATTGTCCAACGATGGGTCATTGACTTCTGCCATATGCTCGCATAGACTCCAAGAATGTGCTGCAATCCAGAGTGTCTCCAGGACACTAATTCCAGTAACAGATGCATGAGGCTGCATGACTCTTGACGGAACTCCAATAAACCAGCTGACCATAACGAGCAAGATCAATGATGCTACTGAGGCAAATATAACCTAGACTGAAATGAAGTCTTGGTTAGCATTGAAGTAGGTAGGGTACTTACTGGAACTTCATTGATCTATTGGGACATCAACATTAGCATTGGGTTTTTACCCCAAACAGTTACCCCACTCACATTCAGCCTCCACTCAGTAATCACCTGTGTGACTTGGCTATCACCAATTGTCCACTCATATCCTCCTTGACTTGGTCCAATTTGACCTCCTGAAAAGGATATCAATTTGCTATTGATGTTAAATTAAGTGATGCTAATACATACCTATCCAGATCATGGCAGCCACAGAGTTTTCAATAACCTGTTGTACCTGATTTGGAGTGACTGTATAAAGGGAACTGTTTTGTTCAGTGAGTGATGCACTATTCATGATAGTGGTTTAGTATTGTCAATTGATATCAATGAGGTGATTGGACCTACTTCCACATTGAGCATCCAACAAATCCATTTTGGGGGCAGATTCCAAATGCAGTGTTATCATAGATAAAACTAGTCTATCCAACAAGGTCATAGGGTGATCTTTGTATCAGAAAATATTCAACTTACAGTGGCTATAAGACTTGAAGGCCCTGCTGTTCCTGGAGACCATAGCTTCCAAGATTGTAGAGCTGTTTGGGGTGGAGCTGAAATGAGAGTACCAGCCTGAAGATCCAAGGTTCCATAACCTGCTTGTGGTAATAGAGAGCATGCTGCTACATATCCCATTATTGGAGAGCCACCAGCTATGAAATGGTAAGTAATCTGGTCATGCAAAATCAAGCTTTTGACATACCTTTAGCAATGTTGACATCAAGACCCTTGGTATTGTCAGCAATTGATTGATCCAGTTCAACATTGGTTGTAATCAAAAAGAACAGATATTCATCACATGATGGACATTCAGTTGCAGAAACCTAGAAAAAATAAAAATATCTCTGATGAAATATTTTCAAGGTGCTCACAAGGGTTGGATTATATGAAAGGAAGACAATCTGATTTCCTGCATTTTGGAAAGCTGTTGCTATGGAATTTTCAAAGATTATTTTGACTCATATACATTGAAAGTCAAGAGACTTACTGCCAAACAAGCTTGTATTACCAAGGCCATTAACAGAGAAATTGAAAGTTGGTGAGGCTCCAGAATTGGAAAATGTGAGGTTTGATAATAGTCCACAGTTGGCTTGAAGAGAAGTTGCATTCACAATTGCAGTTGTAAAGGCAGGATCAGTTATGTTCACAATATCATAGATAGTGTTGTTGAGCAGACCAAGAGTCTCCATGTTCTGCAACAGATTGTCTGGTGTTACAATCAGGTTTGGTCCTGCCCAAGATCCATTTGTAAGAACAATGCTGCTTGGCCAAGTTACTGTTGACTGCATGGGAATGATTGAGGTGCTATTGAAGGCAGTGAACTGCATGATGGTGGTGGAGGCAATGTGAAGAACAAAAACACATGCTAGATAGGTTGTCACACCCAGCATTGTCCAGATAGAGGATACTGTTTTTGTTTGTTGCAAAAGGGCATAAACTGCAGCCCCAAGACCAGTCCATGCTTGAGAGATATCATGTACTGTAGTTAGATAATGCCACTGTGTAACCACAGTAGACACTGCAAGTTTCTGTGTGACAAACACCAGTCCAGCAGTATACAGCTAGATGAATGAGAGATCTAAGTGGCTAATCTGCAGTGAAATAAGAGAAGTGAAGAACCCACAGTATAGAATGTCTGAAGAGACACACTCAAAGCAGTTGTCACCCATGAATTATCTGATGCCATTATGACATTATGTTCTGGATGATACACCAATAGGACAATTAAGACCACATGAAGTGCCAGAAGAATGATATGCAGGGCATAACATAGGCAGTGGGCAAAGAATTTTCCTATAAGAACAGCCAATTGTAATTTGATTAGTATACTCAAGAAGATGGAGTAAAATAAACCTTGTGTAGAAAATATTTGCCACTGAAGAGCATAAGCTTCAAGCTCTGGCTGAATGTTGTCATCTTCTTCATATGTAATTTCAGATGCCAGGTCAGCAAGACAAAATTCAGCCTTCATCCCTTTCAGCCTCAGCTGATCAGGTATGGAGCTGCCAACTGTCTTCATGAGATCTTGCAATACTGTAGAGTGGACAGTAATCCATATCAGTTCCAAAACACCAGAACTAGTAACTGATGTCTTGGATGGTGTTGGATGGGTGCCATGAAACATCCAAACAACAATGCCCAAGAGGATAACTGAAGCAACCAAGCCAATAACAATCTACAAGTGGTTTAAGTATGGATGGTTTGCACATACTTTTGGTGCAAACTTACTGGTGCAAAGTTCACCTGCAAAGAATCTAAGAATAAATATTCAAACAGAAAGAGAGAGAACACACATTCAATCTAAGCTCAAGAATGGTATCACTTATCAAACTCTCTCCCTGAGATTGCTGAAACCCTCCACTCTCAGCTCCAGCTGTACCTGCTGATGATCATGCAGGCATGTGAATTGAATAGGTGCTCAGGTATAATCAATGACTTACCAAACCATATGAATGTAGCTGCAAGTTGTGCAACAACATCCTCCATTTCTCTCTGGCCAAGAACAACAGGTGGTGATGATGTTCTTGTACTTGAAGTCACTTCCCAGGTCCATTGAATGCCCAATAAATTGTTTATATATCTATTTGTGATAAATTACCTCATAGAAATTACACATAATATTAAACTTACACATCAGCCATGGACATATATTGACATTCTCCATATACAGGAGGAAATTGCACTTGTTGACAAAATTGAGGACCATTTGAATATGAAGTCACTGAATAAAGTCCTTCCTGAGCCATGTTGAACTACAATATATGATATTCATCAGCTGATAGAGCATGCAAGATAAACAAGCTCACACACCATTTGTGTCAAATTTGTAGTTGGACCTGGTGACCAGACAGTCCAAGGGTCAGATTGAGGATTAGCAGGTAGGGATATATTCTGAGTTGTTCTCCCATTCTGCATGGGAAGATAGATGTTCTCTAATGTTGCATTTAGAGCACATGCAACAAAATATGATGTGAATGAAACACTGCCAGATGTTCCTGCTGTAGTTGACCACCAATAAGCCAGAACATATACAAAGATCTCTCAAATCTCACCTGTACTTTGAGCTGTGCTATTGACAGTAACTTGAGCAACTTCATGACTCAGATTTCCCAGCTCCATTAGAGTAGCAGCTTGATAGCCAATATAGCTATTATTTACCTATACAGCATTCACAGAAAGTCCACATAACAGTTAGGAGAAATACTCACAGACGTTGACCCCGACCCGGGCAGGATAAAAAACACCGAGTTCAATTCCTCTAGTTGAACATATTGAAGAGCAGGTATCATAAATTTGTCGGAAACATCCATACCTGATACTGGAAGCACAACCTCACCGAGCCCACTGGCATCAACATAAAAGATGTCCTTGCCCGAAGTGGTGTTCAATGTGCCAACGGAAAGGTTCGAGAGCAGACCACACTGCGCAGTGAGCGTAGTCGCCTGCACGACGGCCCCAGTGTACGTGTAACCAGACGACGGCACATCATACAGAGTACTTCCACTCAACCCCTTTGCCGTCGAGAACAACGGCCACAACGTCAACAAGGGAGAAATCGTCCCCCAAGTAAGCGCAGATAAATTAACAGACGGAGAGGGCCACGCGAGCGTAGATGGAACGAGGCTCGTGACGGTATTGTTGAACGCCTCGAACTGAATGACCGACGAGGAGACGATGTGCAGGCCAGAGATGCAGCCGAGGTATGCCAGCGTCATCAGGATCGCCGATGGCGCGGACACGATTTTGGTTTGCTGCCACAACGTATTGATCGCAGCCCCGATCCCGTTCCACGCGCCGGATATGTCATGCACGGCCGTGAGCGTTTGTCGTGTCGACATGGCGGCGGATATCGCGAGGCGTCGTGTCATGAGTACGAGCACCGCGGTGTAAATCTTTTGCGGTATGGACGTCAGGCGACTACCGTTTGCCATTGAGCGAGTGAACCAACGTACGGAATAAAACGCCTGGAGAAACGCTTTCAATGCGATAGTAGTGGCCGTATTGTTGACCGAAACCGAAAATCGATGCTCTGGGTGGGTGAACAACATCCCGACGAGCACGGCGTGCAGTACGACGAGGAAGACGTGGAGGCCGTAGCACCAATAACGACGGGTACGATCGCCTCTGGATGGTCGGTGATCCTGACGATCGTTGTAAAGAAGCCCTGTGGAAAATGCGTATGCCTGATCAGTCATGCGATGGTGAGGGGTGAGAGTAGACGAGATACGCTGCCTCTGGTGAGCGAGTCCGTCGACGGTGCCGCCGCATGGTGTATTAGTCCATCCGACGAGGACCACGGCATTGTCCTGTAACCAGCGTTGCGACGACGTGAAGATGAAGCATACGCTTTGGTCATGTCTCTAAGCCCTTGCAATCCGTTGACGAGATAGAATGAGATGAGTCGATCGGGAGAATGTTGGCTGAGTGAACAATGGGAGGGACGACAGGTATCTCTCTGGCAGGTTCAAGTTGAACGACGCAGTATACGCAGCGTGCCCCATCTGAAACGCGTGTTGAGCCATTCCGAGTCAATCCTTAGCGAGTTGGTTCGCGGGCTCAGCCCAAACGGAGATATTGCGTGTTAAACTGCCTCCGCCGCGCCACGCGTGAAACCAATGCTGCGGTGACAGAACTTTTATTGTCTCGGTCCTTTAGGTTGGGTAAGAAGAGTAATCACCATTCTGATCCACGTACTTAGAATATATTTTCGAGAAAGAAGAAAAATTTTGTCCAATCCTTGAAGCTTGGAAGCAACGAAAGCGCACGAAAACATCGACACAAAAGCATAGACACGCGTTGACATGCTCGTCACTGCCGCAAATCATCCCTCTCTGCCTTTGCCCTCGCCGCACTCTCCAACTCGGTATACGTCCCGCTCTTGAGACACATGTTTCTGAATATGCCGTCTTCTTTCTGGATCAGGTTCAGTGGTGTATCAAACTCGGAGACCTGTGGGTACGCTCAGTACCAGAGACATGAGCGCGTATTAGAACGTGGACGTACTTCACCCTTGTCCAACACGATCAACCGATCATAATCAATCACCGTCCTCAACCTATGTGCCACTACACCAAACCGCCTCGTCAACACGAGTACAAACGTACCAATGTCGAAAAATGGACGCACCGGTCAACAATAGCGAATCCCCAAACTCCTCCCTAATCGTCGCTTGAATCTTGGCATCCGTATCGAAATCGATACTGCTCGTCGCTTCGTCGAGCACGACGATCGAGCTCCGTCTCAACAATGCACGCGCCATCGCAATCAGCTGTCGTTGACCCTGTGAAAAGTTGGTACCACCCGCAGAGACTTGGGTATCAAGCGTGATGGTCGTCTTGGAGTCTACTTCAGTCGCAGAGGTCGACACTACGGAGGAACTACCGTCCTCGGCAGGCGACTCTACACTAGGCGCCCGAGAATTGCGTTGAGACTGGTAGGCGTTTTCGGTGAGCATTTGAACGCGGTAAAGAACATCCAAGCATTCTGCGTCATCATGTTCATCTACGAGATAAAATATGAACACCACCAACTCGTCCATTTGTGCTTGGGACTTACTGAAAGGATCCAAGTTATCTCTCAACGTCCCAGAAAACAGAGTCGCATCCTGAGGAATGAACGTCTAAATGTCCCAATCAGCCTTGAGCTCATCCGTGCACACTTCTCCCAGTACTCACCAAGCGTGACCTCAGATCATGAATCCCAATCTTCGCGATATCGATCCCATCAATCAAGATCCTTCCCTCTACTGGATCCACGAATCTCAGGATACTCATGGCCAACGTCGACTTGCCGCTACCCGTTCTACCCAAGAGACCGATCCTCTCCCTCGCATTGAGCTGGAACGAGACGCCCTTCAAGACTGGCGGAAGCTCCGGCGCGTACTTGATCACCAAATTTTCGACGCTGATCAACGCGTTTGCACTCGTGCTCGAGGGCCAGTAGGCAGGTGGACGGTCCGTTTCGATGATGGCAGGTGGTTCCTGGGGGAGATCAAGATACTCGACGACACGCTCGACAGAGCTGATGGAAACCTTGGTCAAACAGGACGGCGAGACCAAATGGAAAGACATACTTCAAATCAAGTTCGAGAGCGGTCCAGAACCGACACGCCCAATACACGCTCATAGTGAACGACATCGCACTCGTGATACATAGACCAGCAGTACCTGCTGTGACATATCCGGAGAGTGCAAACAACGTTGTTATCAACACCGACAGGCCACCAAGGGCGTCAAAGTTGAGCAAGAGCCACCTGTTCGTCATCCAGAAATTGTACCACATCTACATACTCATGCATCAATTTCACGTTGAGTGAAGAGGCATGAGGAAACACCCGCCTTTGTCGTTACATCAATCTTGCCGTGCAAGTCGTCCAAAAATCGACGCTCTGCCGAGAACGCACGGACAGTCACAATACCCTCTAGCAATTCTGCAAATCCAGAGAAAATCGGTGACCGAGAATTGGACTCCATGCGACGGAGATCGCGGCCCGTGTTCAAATACCCAAGAGCTAGAAGCCGGTAGAAGAAGCCGATGATGCATGCGGGGATCAAGAACCAGGGGAATATGACCCTACGAGCCCAAACACGGTAGAGTGAGTCTCATCGTTCAATGAACAGGAGAGCCACGTACGCAACGGTGATAATTGCAGCAGCAAACGTCGCCAAAGACGAGTTCACAGCCGACAACGAGCTCGCCAAGTTATTGTCTATCGTCTCAATGTCCTTGCCAAACCGGTTCAACATACGCCCTATTCCGCCCTCTATTAGTCAGTCGACGAAATCAGTCACAAGCACTCACCTTGAGGTGTAACGTCATGCCAACGCATCGTAGCTCTCACTACGCCTTCCAATAGCTTCTTGAAAACCAACCTCGATGCCCTCAATGCACCCGTGTACTGCACTATCATCGACATAATGGTGATGAGCGCCGTTGCGAGACCGATCCCACCGTAGACACCGACGTAAAACAGCGGGTCCTCGTTCGCATCGGGAAGAGTAAACCACAATAGCTTTTGAGAGGCTTGAATATGGTAATATGGATTGGAGTAGTGGCCAATGTCGTGCGAGGGAAGAAACCCATTCATCATTGCTTCGTTCTCCGTCAAGACAATCGAGGCAAAGGAATATGGCGTGGCCGTCGTGCTGTTGGCATATGCCTGACCCCATTCCTAGACACACCATTTAATATCCATGGCAGTCTCTCAGTTAACAGTACTCACCCGAACCCAAAGCTTCTCAATGACCCCTATACTCTGCGAACAAATGATGAGCACACTCAATATGGACCATGTCCAATACGACCTGGGTACTCATCATGTAAGTCGCCTCTACCTTGAGTAAACGAGAAAATATGACTCACGAGGCCTTGAGGTACGCTTTGTAGACCGACCATTTAACACCGCCACTCTCCCTATGCTCGTCCTTGATCAGCTTCCTCGGCTTCTTTGACCCGTCCTTGGCGGGCTCCGTAGGAGACTCGTCCACAGGCGCCTCGCCCGCAGCCACAGGCTCCTCCTGCTTCACATCTGCTTCCGCATCCTGAGTGATATACTCCAAAACACCCTGGGCGCGCAAATCCTTTACTGTTCCTTGGGTATCGATCCGTCCGTCAAGCATTCGCACCACATAATAGGCTCCCGGGATGACAAGTTCAACATGGTGCGTAACAAGGATCTGCCGAATAAATCAGGTACATGTTTTGGTCCAAAGGGACTGGAACTCACGACCGTGCGATTGGCAAGGAGAGGCCCGCGCAGGAGCTTGTCGTACAAGAACCTCGCAGTGTAGCTGTCCTATAAACCATCACGCGATCAGCAAGCTGTCACAACGAGAGGAGTAAGGAACATACGACAGCACTCAAGGGGTCATCCAACAATACGTATTTCGTTCGAGCATAGACAGCGCGAGCAAGCGCGACACTGGGAAGAGGAATTAGCGTACCTTCCATGTCCATACAATTCCCCAAGCTCACCGAGCCTTTTGCCCACCAGAGAGACTCACACCCCTAGGCAAAATGTCAATCGGTACGCCGCAGGTATTCCTTTGGACGAAACCCACCTCGCACCGATCTCCGTCTGGTCCCCGTCCTCGAGAATATCCAAATCAGGTTTCAGAGCGCAGCATTCCACGACAGCATTATATCTTTCCTCATCGAAAGGGTATCCAAACAAGATATTGTCCTTGATAGATTGGTGTCGCAACCAGGGCGATTGTGCAGCATAAGAGATAGCGTGCATGTTTCCGGTCCCATCGATGTTGGAAGTGTTCTTGGACATGATGAGTTTTCCATCGGTGATTGTCATTTCACCCAAGAGGGCCAGCTAAGACAACACTCAAATGAGCATGATGGGTCCTCTCACGAATAAAGGCTTACTCACCAATAACGCAGACTTGCCACTCGCAGTCGGACCGGTGATCAGTGTCAGCTCGCCCTCAGGGAACCGCACCGAAATGTCCTTGAGTTCAAATTTGTGATCCTCAAGCCCGGACCTGCCCGATAAACTCTCAGCGTCGACAGCCGTATTCGTCTCATCGCTCGGGATCCGACTGTGATTTGCGTTCGACTTGCCGCTCTTGGTATTCACATTTTTCTTGCCCGTTTCCGCATCGTTGACCCCCTCTGGTACCTCATTCCACTTGAACGTGCCACCCTCGATTGCGAGACCCTCATCGACAGCGAGCGAATCCGCAGGAACCCGGGCACGCTTTATAGACGACACTTGTTCCGTCACTTCCTCTTCTTCGAGGTACGTCTCGATTCGTTTTAGCGCGACACCGGTCTAGTGATACAAGGAAGCGGATGAACAGAAGGGCCATTGACATGAGGGTTGATGGGCTGACCTGAAGTATTTGTACTATCCAAGCAGGGATGATGTTCAAGGGTTGACTGTTGGAGGTTGATAAGGACACAGACGAGTTGGAAGTGAATTTTGTCATACCGAATCATGCTGAACAATGCGATAGAAGTGAACGCGACCGAAACTGTCAGCTTGTTACCCTGATACACGTACGCAAAGAACGAGACGAGGGAGACGAGAATAGGGGCCGAAGTCCAGATAGCAGTGAACATGACTGAATTGAGACGGGCTAAATGATTGGGACGATCGGAAGATCATATGAATTATCCGTCAGAGGCTCGGAACGAAAACGTGACCCACACTTGACCATCCAACCCATTTCGACTCCTCTCGCATCCATTACCCGGTCAATCCATCGTCCCTCCCAAGCAAAGAACTTGATGAATTTCACGGCACTGATGAGTTCATTAAGAACGGCCATACGCTTATCACGGGATGTAGAGACGCCTTTTTGGATGCGGATGCTACGCTTCATGACATAACTATTCAAGGGCCATCCGACCAGCATGACAATGAATCCTGCAAAGGCAGATATGCCAAGGAGGCTACGTACAAGTTGAGCCCATGACCTGTAAGATACCAAAAAAAGACATACTTGTATAAAAATACCGAAGCAATGATGATTTCCAAAGGGCCTGAATCATAGTTGCTGCATTAGTGCGGTTTACCACGTACTAATCAGCGAACCTACCTCCGTAAATGAAGTACATTCCCGAAATCATCATGGCGATCCTATTTGCATCGACGGCCATTAAATTGACAATTTTGCCAACATCGGCGCCAGCCTTGGGTTCGTCTCCAGATGGGTTGTCAGAAGGTGCAATGCCGGCCTTTTTGTCTGTATCTTCCTTTAGTTTATCCTTATCAACGACACCTGAATAATCCTTGCGCTTGAGCGCTTTGTCGTAGATGGCGGCCATGAGCTCTGTACGCATGCGCGTGGCAGCACGTCTGCCATACCAGAGATGTTGGACTTCTGCTTGAGACTGTGTTTGGAGTGATTATATGCACCAGAGATGGACGAGAGAGATTGATGTACCTTGAGTATCGTGCAGAAGAATGCCAAGAAAGCGTATACGTATGCTGTTGCACGCTGTTCCTCGGTAGCGCCAACATCGATGGAATCAAGGATGGTCCTGGAGGATAAAATTAGTCGACGACACTTTTACGCAAGACTCGCTCACTTGAGAAAAAAGGGAGAAGCATAATTGAATACAACACCGACAAACGTCAGGCAGAAGTCGATGCTGAAAAATCATAAGCGTCATAAAAGATAGCACGGGAGACGGACTACTCACATGAGATCGAAAGAGTTTGCCCAGAAAAGGCGACGGAGAAGCGATGTACCCCTTGAATAGCATGAAAAATAATGTTGCCGAAGGAGGCGAGTAAACTTACTTGATGGTAGTGAACTTGCTAAAGACGGGTCGAGATTGCGACGTTGGACTGAGATCCCAAACGTCTTCCTCATTCATGGTCGTCTTGGTACCGCGTTTGATGAGGGGGTAAACCCAACTAAAAGTGATCCATTGGAGGATGGTGACATAGTCTTCTGGAGAATATTTGATGGACTAGACGCATATATGGAGGTAAGCGGCATGTGATGAAGTGGTCACGTGAACGCACGATCTCTTCCTTGTTGATGCGACTGCTCGGCAATTCCATGGGCATTGTTGAGACGAGTGCCAATTCGATGAAGATGGCGACCAAGTTGAATATCAGGGCGGTAAACTCGATGCGGGGTTCCAGGGGTACGTGGAAAATATAATGATCGAAGATGATACCACCAAGGAGGAGGATGCCCATGAGGAAATGAACAAAATAGAGCCAGAAAAGATCCAAGTGCGCGGTTGGCTTGGGACAAAAAACGGGTTTGGAGACACCATAGACCCAGGTAGACCCAATCAGGACGGCGCATACACCCATCCAGGTGTCTCGCTCGTGAGTAATGAGCATGTATGCGCCAGCGGACAGCCAGATAAGTGCTTGCATGAGTGCGACGAACGCAAGTGCGATGGTGCGCCAGAGGGAGACTGCACCATTGGGTGCATACACCACATTGTCTGTGATGAGTTCGCCAGCATCCAAGGCCTCTGCCTCGCGGAGAGTGATGAACTGGTTAAACGGCGACCTGAGTCTCCTCGCAAAGGCGGGGATTTGGAAGGGGATGGAGGAGAGACAGACGACGACGACGACGACGGTGACGGGGATGAGCGCGGCCCAGGTTGCACGAATGCGCGGGTCGAACAGGTCGAGCGAACTCGACCCACTGCAGAGGTGAAAACAATTCATGGTCAAGCGAGATTCGGCCCGAGCGCGAGATTCGACGTCAACTCCGAATTACGTACGATAACAGAATATTAGCTAATTCATTTATATTATTTCTTATTCTTTTTCGCCTTTGCCCCGCGAACCCGACGACGACAACGACGACAACGACGACGACGACGACGACGATGGAATCCCTCGACTTGAATGGACTCGCAAAGTCGCTACCGGCATCCAACTTTGAAAAGGCGGAGAAGGAGCTTCTGAACAACTTCAAAGGTTGGTCGCACACGTCCATACCTATCCAACCCACTCATATTCTCTTTTGTCAGCTGCCGCACTCAGCATCACAACCCTTTACAGATCATCGCGACATGCTTCAAAGCGGGCGTACAATGTTGGCTATGCAACAGCCTGCCAGGATCTCATGATCATGATCCAGCAAGGCGTCTCCGCGGGTGGCATCGCCCCTTCCGACAATAACGCACACAGCGGCGAGATGACAGTCGGTCGCATTTTGGATTGGATAGAGGCAAGGATGGAGGCAGTCAAGTCGAGAGAGGAGGAAGAGGACGAAGATGAGGAGCGCGAGAAAGAACGCGAACGCGCGAGAAACACTCCACCATCCACTCGTTCAGATATACACAAGGACAACCATCCGTTCCCTTCCAACTCGTCTCAGAAACCATCCCGGACAACGA
>JBBPLM010000122.1:28655-38772 GCA_038089795.1 Pulchroboletus neoregius | reverse complement strand
GGCATTGTGATCAGTTTTTTTTTTCTTTCTTGGCTTTGTTGCTTGCTTGCTTGTCTTCTGTCTTTACCGCTATCCACGCATTACATTTCGGACTCCCAATGAACCACCTAATGCTACGGGCAAGCGCAAAGCAGTATTATAACTGGCCGGGTGTGCCCGTCTTGACTGTATATCATGTAAAACCCTCATCAAACAAGGACTGGCCAAGGGGCGTGTGCAGTTATCTCTCGAGAACCCGTCGACAGCCATCAATTCTCCGGGTTTACTGTCCGTTTCTTCTTGGTCGACGAAGGGCCCTTCTTCTTTGCTCGTGTGACCTTGATAGGCTCTGGAGTGCTGGCTCGCGTATCCTCGTCTGGCACCTCGTACTGTTGGAACGACGGCAACGTCGGAGGTGGCGTCGATATACGATCAAACAAACCCAGCGTCTGCTGCTGGGGGACTGGTGCGGACTCTTGACGAGGCAGCTCTGAAACGACGCCCTCTGGCATTTCGCCTCCCTTTTCCACGAGGAATTGGGGTGGTGCGGAACGGGAGACATGACTGCGAAGCGCAAATAAACGGAGCTCCTCTGGTACGCGAAAACACATGAGTCTTTGCGAGCCTGACAAGATGTCGGGATCCAACATCACCTTTGGGCAGCGGTAGTGGTAGATCGTCCAATCGCACCACCGGTATCGAGTCAACGTCATCGACAACCATCTTCGTTGGTCGTTCGTCCGTGATATAGTACGGGTCCTCCCTCATCCTCTCTAATCGTTCCGCTTTGAGCTTGAAACCAAATCACGTCAGATACGAACATGGGTACCAGCAGCCGCCGAACTGACCCTTTCCCGCTCTGCTCGTTCTTCCGCAGTCTCCTCTGGTTCTTCAGGTACAAGCTCCTCCATGTTTGAATCCTCCTTGCGCTTCTTCTTGCCTCCTTTCGCCCTTGTCCGGTTCGGTGTTTCCTTTTCCTTTCCTTTCTTGCTCTTCTTGACCTTTTTCTCAACCACACGACTTTCGTCGTCGACGAGGGGTTCTTGCATCGCTGGTACAATCCAGGCATCGAGATCGAGACCCTCTGGGACGGGTACACTTGCTTGAGCAGCCGGTGCGACTGGTCCAAGTTCATACGACGATACCAGGGGCCAAATCAAGTACAAGCTCTTTGGGAAAGTCAGTTCAGCAATAGGATCGAAAGTCGAGGCCGCCACTTCCGCCAACCCGTTTTCTCTCGGGCGATACGCCGCAAGGTCATGCTTGATGAATGTGAACAATTGAAGAATGTTTGCGGCCTGTACGGCATCAACACCTCGAGGCATGACATGGACACATGCATGACTTACCCGCTCCTGTACTTCAATGTGTGGGCTAGAGACAAACTCTTCCATTTGCTCGATCATGGTTTCCACAGCACTCTTGACCTTTTCTACGAGGTCGTCCGTCCACTGTTGAGCGGCTTCAGTAGCCCAGTATCCAAATATTTTATTTGCGGCTTGAATATACACTGCAACGATCTCGGGGTCCAGTAGAACGGTGCTCGGATGCAGGAGGTAAGGTAAAAGTTCCTCCGGTGCCAGCAACTCACTGTGGACGCCAACCAAGTCAGAAGGACAACGCGAATTACCATCGACGGCGGTCACGCACTCGCAGAACTCTCCGCATATCCACGCAGCGGCCCATAGAACCTCGGGACAACTCCCTGGCTCGCCAGCATTCAACAAAAGGGTCTCATCTGAGAGGATCTTGACCATCAGCTTGACGGCATAAGCGCGTGCTGCCCTCACGCGACCAGCGACATCCACCAACTGATCGCGAATCTGTGCGCCAATGTCCACGTTCGAGATATAGGCAAGGTCGACAAGGACAGAGAGATACCACTCAAAGTCGACCACGTTGTCGTAAGTCGAACTAGAACACATGGAGATGATATGTTGTGAGAGGACGAGACGGTAAGCGGGGGACTGCGAGGGAGAGGATGGAACTTTCGAGGGAATGGAGGGCACAACATGTTGGGATAGTGATTGAACTGCGGAAGGCAGAGATGGACCTTCAGGCTGAACAAGATGGGAGAGGAGTTGCTGGACGATCGACTGTAGGTTATGTCGTGTCACCTGTGCTGTATGAGGAAATGTTTCAAATGTGAGCAAGCGAAGATGGCTCACGAGAGCAGTCACAAGATCAAGAGCGCGCATTCGGATACTAATGTCTTGGTCATCGACACTGGCAAGAATCGTATCCTGATGTTCTGCGACCAATTCTGGGTGGGTAGGTACTATTTTGACCATTGCAAGGAGGGCGATATACTTGACTGCTCGGTCGGACGATCAGTAAGTGCACGAGACCTTTAAATCATTACACCGACGATTCTGATCTGCATCTTGAAGGAAGGCAGCAAGCTTTGAGACGCAAGTTCGAGCGAGGGATAAACCAGAAGCTCCCTGGAGCATGTTACCAATGATGCATGTGTGGACGCACTCGTATAGAAGAGAGATTGCGGATGTGGTGGTGATCAAATCAGTTATTGGAGGTTTGAGTTTCTTGACCAACCGTGGTTCATGAGGAGAGAGTGCTCCAAACTAATATTCTATAAGTACAAAGATTTGGGCACCAAATGAAATAAAGCAGACCAATTTGACGATCTTGATGAGCATCCAGTTATTGGAGGATGTGGTGAGGAGGTGAAATAATTGGGGAGCCAACGGTAGGTAATCCTGAGGGTTTCGCCGAGCAAGTTCACACAGGACATTGATAGTAGCAGAAACAACACCTGAGAGACGAACGATTGCAGAGCATGGGTAGCAATTAGGATGAACTGACCTGGATCAGCATCATCGAGTTTCTCCTGCATGCGGGTAACACTTTGACGGAGGACATCGGGATATTTCTCGCAGACGCGATACGATGTGAGGACAGCCCTCTTGCGGATGTGGGGGCGGGAATGGTTGAGCATGGCGAGTAGCTCCGGACTGAGATCTCGTGCAAGGTCGGCTGTGACAATGTCCGACACGCCGTTCAATGTGACGGCGACATCGGTGGGATTGGAGCTCAGATCCTAACATGATGAACAGAGAGGGCGGGGACACACGATGAGGGAACACACCTTTTTGAGGAGGTTGGTTGTGAGCATGAGGACATCGGTGTCTTCATCGAATGACTGTCCTGCCGCGAGATAACCGACGGTCTTGAGGTGAAATTTTGAGGATGACATGACCTCGACGATGTGGAATGAGGCCCATGACATGTCATAACCCAACATTTCGAGCTGCGGTGGATGGAATGAGCTGGCGGTACACGGAGAGAGGACACACGCACATATGTTAGCTTCATGACAGCGCCAGCCTTGAGTTCCATGTCCTTTGTCTTGATCTCACGTCTGATTTCTTCATTGGCCTGGGCGATGAACTTTGCCTCGTCGTTCTTGTTTGCCCTGAGGCCTCTGATGAGGTCCTGGAGTGTTCGCTCCCACATTGTGGACCAGAGTGTCGGTTTGACAGTTCGAGACAAGCAGTGTAATTAATAGGTCCCCATGACCACCTAGCTGTACTTTATTTCTTTCTCTCACTCCTCCATCCCGTCCTTTTATGGATCCCTCCTTCTCACCAGAACGCAGCTCGACAGAAACTACGATATTCACCATTTACTCAATGTATGGCAACGACGAACAACGGGCTAGCTGGTCTGCCTCTCGTGAACTCGACCTTTCTCTGGGTGACAGTTTCACTTACAACAACAGTTTCTTTAATCACCCTCCAGCTAAACATTCCCCGTACGTTGATCATTCCCGGCCGCGAAGCAGCTTTGCGAATCCTCACGAGCCAACACGTCTCTCTTCCATTTCTGATGCTTCCGCTCACCCTCGTACGTCCTCTCCCGCGCTAGGTGACGCCCTCGAGCTCCCTCCACGCTCGCCACGCGTTTCCTCGGGCCAGAACCGTCCCAGAAGCACCGTTACTTCGTGTTCTTCACAAGCAGATTCAGTGCCCATCTCTCCACCTCTACAGCTCAATTCACTTCCTACTCCTCCTCATAGTCGTCCTCCATCTGTCCTCAGAAGATCTGACTCCCCCTTACCCGACCCTGCCTTGACCTCCCTACCACCAAATCCGTCTCACTCCTTAGCCCCACCTCAATCCACTCAAACTCCCTCTTCTTCCGCGAGTACAGCACAACAATCAAAGCTGAGTCCTCCTTCCAGCAAGACGTCTCTCGTACCTTCAGAAGGGGAAGACCTGGATTCTTTCCATGTACGCAGTACATACGCCCAGCTCGACGCAACTGGCGTCAAAGGCGACGGCTACGAAGACGGTGTCGAACGTACCCGTGCTCGTCAACGCGCCAGCAGAGCGAGCGAACTTCGTGCCAGCGCTGCCCTGGACACCGCCGCGGACAAATCACGAGATCTTCTTGCTGAGGAGGTCAACGTTCTTGCTAGCCTGGACCGGTGAGTTCATCCCACGGCGCATTCTTTCTCCTTTCATTCCTGATTCCATTCGTAGTTATGGTTTCTTCACCGTCGCTTCTCATGATCGGCTGATTCGTTTACCCTCAGCACCATTACTTCGGCGCCTCTCCACCGTCACTGCGGGGCCAAAAACAGCAGCAAGTCAGGCTATGTCCGTCACTTCATTACCGCCCCCATCATCTCCGTTCAAGGAAGCCGAGCGAATAGCCAAGTGGGGTAGAATGATGCAAGTCTCTTCTCGTGATTGCGGTGGTAACGTTGAGGCATGGGCCGTAAAACCGTCAAAGGCACAAAAGTTGCGCCGACGAGTTTACAAGGGCATACCCGATCGGTGGAGAGGCGCAGCTTGGGAGGTACTCATGAATACCTTTGCCAAATCAGGCTACGACGAAGTTGTCAAATTGGGGCAACGCTACCGTCTAGATATTGACAAGCCGTCAAGTTATGACATACAGATCGATCTTGATGTTCCCAGGACGATCAGCGGGCATATCTTATTCCGAACACGCTATGGTCTTGGGTAAGCGCGCCCTCTTGTTTCCGTATCTACGCTCATGTTATGTGCCTAGTCAACGTTACCTCTTTCATGTCCTCCATTCATTTTCTCTACGGTGTGAACAGTGCGGCTATGTCCAGGGCATGGGCCCGATAGCTGCCACCCTTCTCTGCTACTTTGCGCCAGAGAAGGTCTATGCGGCGCTTACGCGCCTGCATGATGCCTATGCCATGCATACGGTCTTCGCGCCTGGTTTCCCTGGCCTTTTGGAGTCCATCTACGTTCAGGAGCGGATCATGCAGCTCAAGATGCCTGATGTTTACACCGCCTTTAAAAAGCATATGATCTCGACGACATCGTATGCTACCAAGTGGTACATTACGCTATTCGCCAATTCGGTCCCTTTCCAGACGCAGTTGCGATTATGGGATGCGTTCCTGCTCGACGGTAACGACGTGTTTGTCGCCGTTGCCGTCGCTATCGTTTGGGCGTACCGAGGTAATCTCTCTTGCCCACTCGTGACCCCATCAAAAGGAGCTTATCTTGTCGACCCGTGCAGATCAGATCACGTCAACCTCGGCCAGCTTTGAGACCGTGTTATCGTTGTTGTCGTCCTTCTTCATTCCTGAAGACGAAGACGCCCTCCTGTCTTGGATAGAGCAGCTCCTCGCCGACAAGAAGCTGAGAGAACAGATGCACAACTGGCGTCAAGAATGGCATCAACTTGTCGCATCCGGTAAAGAAGGGAACGCACTTTTATAACCTTGGCGCCTTCTGCCCTTGTTGATGCCTGCTTCACGTCGCTTGATCGCACACGTTTGCGCTTTCATGTTTTTTATTCCATTCATATATCCATTCACGTCCTGACGAACACTTTCCCATCGATCCCGGAGCACACTTGGTTTATTATTGCTTACAACAATATGGTAATCGGTCGTTGTATTCATCTCTCCTATAGCCTTCAACTGTACACTGCAAGCTGATTGAAAAATGCAATCATTGATGCGTCCATGGTTACCCCACGCCATTGATGGATCTGAACGTAGAAACGAAGATATAAATCACGAACATTGAAGCAAAGACGACAGATAAGTTAGGAGTCGCGTGACGATAAATCACCCAGAAGCACCAACGCAACCGAGTCTCGGTTCGATCGTGGGTTGAACCTCCTCTCCTCCAGGAGTATTCTCGCCTCTAGGCCTCTCACCTGCGACTTTCCTCCAGTTGGTCCTTACTAACACGATCGTCGCTACCAAGCTCGAGTATGCCAAACTGACGGTCAAGCCAACCCATAAACCACTGAGTCCCCATCCTCTCGGCAAGGCAAGATACACCCCAAGAGGAATACCTGTAAAAATAAAATAAAAAACATCCGATTTAACTCTTTGACGAACGCATCGATAGAAAAATGAACCTAGAATGTAGTCCGAGCTAGGGTAAGACGAGTCAGGAAGACATGTCGAGAAATGCGCGTAGAACGATGTGATAATCACCTAGCATTGAGCGAGGGGAACACAGCTGTTTTTCCAAGGGCCCCAAGGGAGCTGTCAACCCACGCTCCGATGCCATGAACAGCCTGAAAGATGGCTATGATAGGTAACAGCGCAGCCACATTCTGGAGAATGACTACGAAATCACGTTCGGCTAGCCGAGAACGGGGTAGAACTAGTGTCGCACTTACTCGGATCATTGTTGAACAGCTTTCCCCAAGACGTCGCAAACGCGAGGATATTTCTTGGGAAAAGAGTCAGCGCCTCTGGTCCGTGGTTCGCGACGAGTCAAACAAACCCGATAAGGATGACCCCTGCCAAAGTGCTGAAAAACGCGACAGAGGCTGCGATCTTGGCACGCGATACGTCGCCTTTAACTACCCACTTTTTGATGCTGGTGGGGCTAACTCAGCCTTCCACAGGTGGGTGCAATATGGGTGTCATTACCGATCAGATGAAGCGTTACTCATCGCTTTTGGAGCTTGATACAGCGTCGTGGCTGTGGTGAGTAATACTGCCTGTGTGGCGAGGGCATCTGGACCCAGTCTAGGAGTATCTTAGCACCGTTCGCCGCAGGCACACGTGAAATTCATACATGCTCGCAATGACTGTGATGTCTGTCAGGAATGAAGAAAGGAAGCCGGAAATTACGGACTCACCTCCTCCGAAATCCTTTGACCAGAGCTGAGACGCGCTCTTTGAAACGCCGGATACACCTGCAAGAACTAGCGCTCCCAGACCCGTGAAAAAGGTGGCCTCTGAATAATTCTGCGATAGTTCACCGCCCGTTGAACAACCAGAGTTGCTGTTTACGCGGAGGGGTTCATCCGGGACAATATTCTGGCTACGTAGGTTTTCCACTTCTTCCCGTATCGCTCGCCGCACGATATAAATGATCAACATAACAGCAAGTGCATTGTGACTGAGGACGGTGCACAGTGGAGCCCCAGCGAAACCCAACCGAAGGGCAGGTATCGGTCCGTTTACTAAGAAATATGACGTATCAATCTAGGCGGTCCAACGATCCACATGGAAGTAATTCACCGAGAAGATAATTCAAAAGCAGGTTCAGAGGCGCAGTAGCTGAAAGGATGCGCGTGTGCACGTTTGAGAGTCCTTCACGAAGGAGTTAATGTCACCGCAGCATAGTTATTACTGAACACGGCGTTTCACCTTGAGACGTCAAATATCGCCTGTTATGAGCGTCAGCACTAATCTCGAAGGGAATACATCCAATTACTTCGCTATTTCGCCGATCGCATATCCTGGTAGACCTGCAGCTGTGATTTGGAGAAACTTGCTTGCGGGGACGGCGACCTCTGGCGATTGACCAAGTCGCTGCAAAAGTGTAGCAGAATGAACGGTCCACAAGTTGGTAATTGGCTAAAGAAAAAATAAAATCATATCGGCGTTTACACTGGAATCGATCAAAGGCTTGCACTTACAAATAAGACGACGCCAGTGACAACTGCCGTTTGTGCACAGGCTATCTTCGCGATGCGACGGTTTGGAGCGTTCGCGAGAACTTTGTCCAACGAACTGGAAAACAAGGTGGGAGTTTTGGCAAGCGCCGTAGCCCCTTTACGACTGACCTGATAAAGCCCTGGATGATGCTATATCCTGTCACACTTGTTACTGCTGTGCCAATAGTGCTTGCAGCGAGATCCGTGGTCGACAAATGCCCCAAGGATACTATAGGTGCTATCACGAGCGAATGTTCTTGCAAGTGCGTGCTTCAACATGGTTTAGTCCATTGCAAACGCCATGCATGGAATCGTGTACTCACAATAACCATCCACCACCATCCCTTGCAAGGGCGTAACACTCCACGAAAGTTTTGAAAAGGGGCCCAAAGTTGTCTGATTCCACGTTATCCAGCGCGTCGACATCAGGGATACGACGCAACAGAGGGGATAACAGGCGGCGAAGTAATCCCTCGGCCTGTTCGGTCGCGAAATCCTTGGGATCGTGAAGTGCACCCAATAAAGGTGTCGTCTCGGTAGCAAACGTATCGACATTGGGTTCACCGACATGTTTTTGGACAAAGTACGAGCCCACAATGGGAAGCTTGGCAGCGTAAACGAAAACGACAGCGCGCAGTCTGGTTAGTACCAATGCCTGTGCCTTGTCTTTGATGTCTTCCGTAGCGCCAATCACACTGATGTTCGCTACATCATCGACGAGAGCTATAGGGTTCCCTGCTGACGGTTCAATGGCATAGACGGTCTCCTCGATGGCGGAACTCGGAATGGAAAGAGACTTCTGTAATATCGCCGGATCGCCGATAATAGAAGCATGGGAGCCCGAGGACAGAGGAGCGAGGTGTACTTCATCAGATGCAATGGATGGTAGCACTCCCTCCGCATGGGCTCCGAGGGTCTCTGTCCCGGCGCTACCCAAATATGTTTGCGTGATCGAAGTGACCAAATTGAGGCTACTAGGGTGCGCGTCCTCGCCACTGGCAGTACGATTGCCAGCATCAGGAGAGTTCGACACGCTTTCCCCTCCCATTTGGCCAATGACTTGTTCGATGTTAATCCTGGCAAGGGTGAACCAGTCGACGGCAAGAAGAGGATGGACTCGCCAGCGAAGGCGGGATGTTCGGTTCCATGAATTCGGGTCTATCTCGCAGTAGGTAATAGAACTCTATGCCTGGTCGGACCGCCGGAATGTACGGCATCAGAGGGTTCGTTGCTTGATGAATCCGGTTAGTTCGGAAGCCCACCAAATCAGATGACACACCGTACTTACACGACGTTTGCTCCTGAAGTGCCTCATGTAGACCAACGAGGTGTCAATACCAGGCTCCGACTTGGTGGTTGAGTGATGGGTTACCGTTGACTATGAACGTTTGAACCGTAGGTTAACGGTGTTCATGTTCGAGTCATGACTCAAGGAGGAGAGACTCGGCTTTCTTGATGAGTTTGCGGCAGCCCCATGGGCCACCAGGGGTAGAGCCAATCGCCTGCAAACTGACGGTCGACTCACTGATTTATGCAAACTTGAATGAATGTGGACTCAACATACGGCGTTCGGTGGAAAGCAAGTACAGTGGGCGTAGAACATCATGCATCAACCGCATGCTAGCGGAGTCCACATTAATTTGCCTCTACTAAGCAACGGTCTTCTTGTGTTGTACACCGTACAGTATAACACCGGTTTCCACACCATCACTCCTCGTCTTCACCCATACTCAAATCGCCGCCGCCCTCGTTTTCACCATTTTCGTCTACAATATCCCACAAGGCACCGATCAATTCCCTCACTTCATCATCCTCAAGTCCCATCGCCAAGAGTGCGCTATCATGTCGCTTTGCCGCACTCTCCACGAAATGGGCATAACCAGATAGGTGACCTCCCGCCGATGGAGATGTTGACAACGAGGACATCACCTTAACTGCTTTAGGTCGAGCGCCTGGAAAAATCGGAGGGAAAGAAGTGGGAATGGGATAGCTTGGCAAATGGTGCCTTCCCAGCGCGCCTGCCAGTTCAGATCATTTGCCATACGAACAGGGCAATCGCGTACCACATAAAGAACGGCTCTTTCAGTTCATGTGCCTTGGTCCACGTATTGTAGGTTGCTACTTCATCCTGAGAGAGCCCGCGAGATACGTCTCGTCGTGCGAAGAGTGCCCGGCGCTGGGGATGAAATTAAGAATCGAGAACGTACCATCTCCTCGTAAC
>JBBPLM010000122.1:9752-26778 GCA_038089795.1 Pulchroboletus neoregius | reverse complement strand
TAGGGCTTGAGATTCCCACCCCATTTCCGGCCAGCTGGTACCTGGCAGAAACTTGCAAGCGTCCACAGCAAGTTGTCTCTTGCACCACACAGGATGTCGACCCTGTTGCGCTCAGTTCCTTTCATAGCATTCCATATTCTGTCAGAAGGCTGCCACATCATTGAATTACGAAAATAATGTCCACAACAATGAGTTCCTTTTGATGGCGTTTGGTAGTCCGACGAAGCGCTCATTATTGAATTGCTTACAGGTTGTGGATGCCAGAGATCGTTATCATGTCCGCACCGCCTTGCTGGACCAGAGGGTATATACATACCGCCGAATGAAGTTGATTCTATCATCATGGGAAACCGTCCCGTTATCATGCTGCAAAATGAGTACCGAACTACTAATGGTCGGCGTCCCAATCATGTGAGCACGACGGATCGGCTTGGTCGTCACGCGTCACCCCGCAGATCAATAGGCGCCAATGTCCCTTTCTGTGGTATCATTTACTGCGTCCTTTACTGCGCCATGCCCGCTTTCGAGAGGTTGATCATCATTGCGGATGTGCTCATAGTATTCACTGTCACGGGTATGTCACGATGTCGCACCTTCTCGTCGTCTCCTCGTCACAGTTTTTGATTGCTAGGGACTTGGATTCCCAGGGACCATCGATCATCAAGGATCCTTATCGATGACTGTTGACTTGAAAAGATTTTCCTTTCCACGTTGATTTTAATCACAATTTTGTTCTTCAAGCCCCCTTACACGTTTACACAGCGTCTATCAAACGCCACCGTGGTGAAGATTAAATACCGATGACTATAGCCAAGTTAGTCACCGCCAATCTGCCAAACAACACATACAGAACCCTGTTTTTCTGAAGCTGCTCTATGTCATGCCCTTTCCAATCAGAAAACCTTTGACCAAAGATAGAAATATAACACGTTGACAAAGGATTGCGTATGTATAGCGTTATGCAGTTAAATTTGCACTGCTTGATGATGGCACCCACGGGAACATACTAGACGCCGAACTCAAGTTTCGCCCCCCGACGACGTTCACTCGGTTCGTACTCCTTAAATATTGTCGAAGTTCAACTTGATCAATATATATACGGGTCGGATTGCTTGCCTGCCGGGGAGACGACAACCACTGCCAACCGTCCGGACGCATGCATATATGCATGTCCTCGGTATAGCACAATTTACGCGATCCGCATGTAGTATGCATGACTTTGGCTCACTTTCTTCGACATTTTATTGATCTTCGCTCTACTTGCCCACTAGAGCAAACGGAAGTAACCTGGCGGAAGAAATGTTACAGAGCCGAAGAAAGAACACAGGGTAGGGGGTTGGAAATCCACCTTTCATGAAGAAGAACATTAAAAAAGTTTGACACATTTAGCCATTTTTTGTCTTGAGATTTCTCCAAAGCGTCGTGAAGAGAACCCCCCCTATGCCGACGAGCCCTATCTCTAACCCGACGAAATTTAACATTCCAACGGCGACACCTGATCCACCCCAGATAGCACCAGTCAGTCGACCAACGTAATTGGAGTATTGAATCGCCATAGAAGTCCGCCTATTCCATTCGGGAGGGAGCTGCTTGCTTAGGAGACTGAGCGTCACAGTAGTGGCGAGATTGAAACCGAGAGCGATGGGCCACCAGCACGCGTATAGCGAGCCATACACGACTTTGTTGGTGGCGAGAAGTGAAATGAAGACCAAAAGCCCACACAGACCCAGGCCAGTCCCGAAAGCAAGTAGATGTCGATCTTGAATGTGACGTGCGAACAGCATGTTTGCAAGGAAAAATGGGAACGTAGTGATTCCGCCTAGTGCTATGAAATTCCCTGCTGCAAAGGGGGACCAGTTGAGGGTAGAAGTCGCAGCGCCGAAAACGGGGAGGTTGGCCTCCCAAGACCCGAGGATAAAGAAGCAGAGCATAGAGAACCAACACATGCAGATAATGACACCCCACTGTGGGCGTGTGATATGGAATAATTGGGCGGTGAACGACTCTTCTAGCGCTGATGGGGAGGGGGGAGTCCTGGAAGAAGCCGGGTCTCCGGTTTGATTCTCTTCTTCGACGCCAGAGGCGGGAGGCATTATTTCGTGAAGCTCCGAGCTCATTTCCGTCGTGGGTACAGCTTCGAAATATCTGGCTACAATCAACCAGAAGATCACGTAGCAGCCAGCCATAACCCAACCAGGACTGGTGTATCCGTTGAAGATTGCGCTTTGGAATCCGACCTTGTACAATAAACCGCCCAGAAACGGACCAAGGGTCATTCCCAGAGCTTGTCCAATCACTAACCAGCTGGAAAGCATCGTTCGACGGCGAATTCCAACAATCAAAGGATCTGTGCAGTATCGTTTGCAGTACATGAAACCCGAAAATGAGATGCCGTTCAAACATCGTCCGATGAGGATCAGGTACAGGAAATTGGCGCGATATGCGATCGCATACGCGACGTGTCCCAGAATGGCCGCGAAGCATCCTATGTGCAATGCCATGGTGTATTGTCCTACACACGATTAACATTGAGTTTCGGCTATGAGAAAAAAGACGGATGGATCTACCTCTATCATATTTCGTCATTGGAATGAGTGCCATGCCACTGAACAAGGTGGGTATACCAATAACGATTCCAGAGAAGGTTGCACTTCCGCCCAGGTATTCCGCATATTTGCTTGAGGAAGAGATAATGATGAAGAAGGAAAGCTGTCGATTGGCGGCCATCATGGAGCCGTGTAGTAATACGGCGAAATGAGTACCTGCAGCATTATGTTGTAGGCAATTACTATGACCAAGGAGGTCATCTTGGGGAGCTTGAACTCATCTCCAAGCTCGTTGGAGTCACCAGGAGAATTCCTCGGAATCCTGATTAAACCAGCACGTGAAAGAAGCTGTTGTAACATATCCTGGTGTAGCCAATGCTGTCGATCTGAATGGCACGAATGTCTTGATGGAGTCAAGAATTCCAGAACTTACCTCAAAGAAGATGAAAAGGCAATGGAAACAACCCGAGCCCTCCGAACTGAGTTACAATTGTGATACAAGTCACGACGAGTCAGAAATAAATCCATTTAAATTTTGCATAAATTCGGACCCCATCTCAGGGTTAGGGTCTATCACTGGGCCAAGTGGGCGAAAGCTCACTCCAATGTGAGTTCGGGCCCATCACTGAACGCCACAGTGCGAGGCTTTTTACTGATTCAGACTTTACTAGTATAGTTGTGGTCTCAGTCTGTCCTCAACCTCGCACCTTGGTACCCGAGTCTGGCAGGAATGGAAGGCTTCTAGCTTCCGTTCTCTTATATTAGTCTGGTGACCTCTTATATAAAGAACGGCGTGGAGAGCGGAGATTCTACCGTACACGTTCAAGTGCGTGCGGATCTCACCCGGGAATGGTAATCAAAAACCCCGTCACCCTTGGCTTGATTTCCGGTCCAACACTAGGCGCCTATGATGTGACCAGCCATGATATTGCCACGCAAAGCCTCAAGATGATATATGCGGTCTGATCAGCGCCAATCACAACGCCCTCGTTTATATGGCAAGCGCCGCTAAGCAATTACTGGGGTAGGGTTTGATGATCAGTCCGGACCTAATGAGTGCGTCTGCCAAAAGCAAATAATGCGCATCACAGCTGCTTCCACTTCCACGAATGCTTAATACAGTGTCGGAGGGAACTGAAGGGAGATCACGGCATGGTAGTCAGGGCGGCTGCGATCATGGTTCGATGAGCGCCCAAGGGTCTGAAAATTTAGACATGAATCCCGTGCCGCCCTGAAATGCATCATCGCCTCATGCATGTTGGCGCTAGGAAGCCCCAACCATCACACGATCCTATCCTATATAAAGGTAGAGGTAGGACAGATCAACACCAGAATCTCATACGGCAGGATAACTCACCGATGGTACCTCTATCCACCTCCGACCTCAATAACCCCAATACCTTCCCTTCATTCCTAAACCTACTCGACGAGCACGAGATAAACGACAAATACTTCTCGTCCACAAAACCGCGGAAGCACTGGTGTTTCCTCGGCCGGGTGGTCAGCAGCGACGTTTTGGTGCGCCTCATGTTGCAGGTAGAGGACAAGAAAGGGCACGAAATTCTGGTTGCGTTCCACACCGACGATCGTGGCGCCGGGTTCCAAACACTTTGTACGCCCGGGAGCACCATCGCGGTGCTTTATGCCACGCAACACACATTTGCGTTTAGCCCACCTGGTTTGAGACTGGAAGAGACTACACATATAAAGGTGTTCCCTTACACGCTAGAAGCAATGCTCAGAACGAGCAAAGCGATTTTCGAGAGGAACAGAGTTGCAAAGTGCGAGGTTTGTGGGAGAGTGGATACGAACGTGAAGAAATGCGCACGATGCAAGACCGCCTGGTATTGTTCCAAGGCAAGTCCACACAAATACGCTGGCTAATCACAAAGGTGACAATATTGTTTCAGGCATGCCAGGCAGGCGGGTGGGCGACGCATAAGGACGAATGTGCCATTTTTCGGGACGTGCAGTGGTTCGTGACCAGAAACTGGGAGACCAGCGTCAACACCTACACGTTTCCTGTTGAACGAGTGCCTTGGCGTGCACTAGCGCATCATTGACTACAGCTTGACTGTCTTGCAGTGCTTGCTGGTACTATATGCGATATCTCCTATAACGGGTTCTTTCTGGAAAAGTGGGTCCACACACCATATATGTTCAATATGCTCGATCTGGGCGTCACGCCTCCCGGCCTATGCAACTTAACTGGTTTAGAAGCACTTGCTCAAATATTTATATTGCGATGGCAGGAATTAGGTGATCTACTATTGTTTGGGGCTATGATGGAACTGTAAGAAATAGTCAGCCACCAGCAGTATAACATATGTAATACACCTACGATGTCACGTAACTGAGCTTGGGCATCATTGAACTGCTTCTCGAGAAACTTGGACTGAGAGTACATTTTAGCCGGCAGATGCACTACAGAACGCTCGAGGTCACCTTTTTGTTCAGATTATTGATATCGTCCGTCAATTCTTTCTCCTGGCCCTTCAGTTCTTGTTCCATGGCTTTCTGGGGCACCATCATGAACCTAGTATATAGTTATTCGTCGACCTGACTCGTGTATGACGCCAGCTGACATCTTTCCTACGCCTTTATACAAATTGACGTCTCCTTCGATGGTCGCTATTTCACCAATAGTCAACTGGACAATGCGACGTTCACGCTCCTTGGCGGCACATTGTTGTTTTGCCAAGTTCAGAGCGCGCTGTGATTGAACTGCGGTCTGTTGGATCTGGACTAGAATCTTTGGTGACGAGTAAGGTCGAGGTCAGGCATGGTACACAGAGGAAACGCACCCTTCTCAAAGTTTCGTCGGATAGTGCAGACATGATGAACGATAGTCCAGAGATTATGATCGAATGGTCATGTAGGACTATGTAAGAGTCCCTAATGGCCCGGAGTTCGAAATTTATTCTTTTCCACTCGTACGCGTCCAACGCTTGAGCACGAGCACGGGTACGACTACCACACGTTCGAAACACTACCATGGCTTCATTCGAGGATTACGACGAGTTCGGTAACTACATTGGCGCGGACTTGGGGTCTGAGGATGAAGAGGAGGAGGCGATGGAGACTGGCTTTGGCGAGGCTCCTCGGCACGAAGCTGCACCTGCCCTCGAAGGCTACGAGGAGGAACCGATGCAGACAGAGGAAGCCGGCGCGCTCATGGAAGTGGAGGGTAAGTGCATTCTGATGGTAAATGAAGATATCCAATGTCAACTCTGAAACCAGAACCCGTGCATAATGCTGTCGTTCTGCACGAAGACAAGCAATACTACCCTTCCGCCGGAGAAGTGTATGGGCCAGACGTGGAGACCCTTGTGCAGGAAGAGGATGCACAACCGCTTTCAGAACCAATCATCGCTCCCATAAAAGTACGGAAATGGACGGTAGAGGAGAAAGATATGCCCCAAACGCGCTTCGACAAGGGGTGCGTCGTATGCTCTCGGCTCCCTGCTAACCCTGATCAGATTGTCGCATCAGGTTCCTATTAAGCATGATGTCTTTCCCTGAGATGGTGCGAAATGTCGCGATAGTTGGACATTTGCACCACGGAAAGACAGCGCTCATGGATATGTTGGTATTCGAAACGCACAAACTCGTGTGGGATGCGGATAACCCGGTTTGTGAGTCAGTTTCCTTGAGTGGCTATCGCTTATACCTCTTGGTTCCCAGTTGAAATATACCAATACTCATATCCTGTCGCGTGAGCGAGGTATTTCGATCAAGTCGTCGCCAATGTCGTTGGTTTTGTCAACTACCAGTGGTAAATCACATTTGGTGCATTTCATTGATACACCAGGACACGTGAATTTTGTCGACGAAGTTGCGTCAGCGATACGACTAGTTGATGGCATTTTACTGGTGGTTGACGTTGTTGAAGGGGTCGGTATCACATAGCTGCAGCTGTTAATTCGGACTAATGTCTAGCACAGATGATGGTCAATACTGAAGCTATAATACGTCACGCCCTCCAAGAGGGCATCAAAATCACACTCCTGGTGAACAAAATTGACCGACTTATCCTTGAGTTGCGCATCAAGCCTGCTGATGCTTACTACAAAATCAAACATACCATCGAGGAAATCAACACATTTATCAGGTCGACTCGCTTTCATGTCCAGAGATACTGCCCTAACCGATTACATTGAACAGTGGTATTGATCCAGATCCCGAGTCACGCCTAAGCCCTGAAAATGGGAACGTTGCATTCGGAAGCACGGATATGGCCTGGTGTTTTACCCTCCGCTCGTTCGCTCAGATGTATGCAGACACGTATGGTTCCCTTGACGTGTCTGCCTTCGCTGATCGCCTCTGGGGAGACATCTACTTCAACCAAGAAACACGAAAATTTACCCGTAAAGCTTCTGACCCCGAACAGTCTCGAACATTCGTCCACTTTATCCTGGATCCTCTGTACAAGCTTTACAGTCATGTACTCAGCGAGGAGACAGATGACCTCAAACAGACGCTCGCATCGCTTCACATCACACTGAAGCCCGCGACGTACAAAATGGATGTTCGCCCGCTGCTCAAGGTAGTTCTTGACCAATTTTTCGGACGCGCAGCAGGGCTCGTAGATATGATCGTCGAGCACATCCCATCTCCGGTGGCTGGCTCACCAACTAAGGTAGAGCGGACATACACGGGTCCCCAGACCTCGGAACTTGCCACATCTATGAAAGCTTGCGATGCAGAAGGACCTTTAATAGTCCAGATAACCAAACTCTATCACACGACAGACGCTCAGTCTTTCAGAGCATTTGGTCGTGTTTTGAGTGGAACATTACGAAAGGATGCGCATGTCAAGGTTTTGGGAGAGGGTTATTCGCCAGAAGATGAAGAAGATATGATGAAAGCGACAGTTGAAGGACTTTGGATAAGTGAATCGAGGTGAGAAATGCTTCGCTTTACACGACATCCTTATTTTTTACAGTTCATCTTCAGATATTTCATCCCAACAGATGAGGTACCCGCCGGAAACCTCGTCCTCATCGGTGGTGTCGATGCTTCTATCTCCAAAACTGCTACTCTTGCCTCTCTCGATACTGAAGAAGACCTCTATATTTTCCGACCCATCAAACATATGACCGAATCGGTCCTCAAGATAGCCATCGAACCTATCGCGCCATCCGAGCTTCCCAAGATGCTGTCAGGTCTGCGAAGCATCAACAAATCCTACCCTCTCGCCGCCACCAAAGTCGAGGAGAGTGGCGAGCATGTACTCATTGGTACGGGGGAACTATACTTGGATTGTGTTATGCACGACCTCAGGAAGCTATTCTCGGAAATTGAGATCAAGGTCTCCGATCCCGTTACGAAGTTTTCGGAGACGGTATTGGAGACGAGTGCACTAAAATGTTACGCTGATACGCCGAACAAAAAGTGGGTTACAAAGACGGTCCTTCATTGATACACCGTGGATGTAGCTAACGAGCGCTCAGGAACAAGATTACAATGATCGCAGAGCCGCTCGAAAGAGGAATAGCAGAGGACATTGAGCGTGGCAGGGTGACCATGCGAATGACCCCGAAAGAACGAGGAACATTCTTCCAGGAGAAGTATCAGTGGGACCTGCTAGCTTCGAGGTCGATCTGGGCGTTTGGACCCGATGACAGTGGGGCGAACATCCTATTAGACGACACATTGCCTTCGCAGGTAGTCAATTATTCGCCTTTGCGCACATTCAAAGCGCATCACTGACACTTCCTTTGTAGGTAGACAAAAAGCTACTGGGATCAGTCAGGGAATATATCAGACAAGGGTTTCAGTGGGGTGCGCGGGAAGGCCCACTATGTGACGAGCGTGAGTGATGGTGGTATTCTTCACAATGTAAGGCCTGACTGGCGGATGCGCGACAGCGATGCGCAATGTCAAGTTCCGGATACTAGATGCCAGCTTGGCTCAGGAACCAATCTTCCGTGGCGGAGGACAAATAGTACCTACGGCGCGACGCGTGTGTTATTCTTCATTCCTGATGGTAGGATCTCTGCCCTGTGTTTAGTTCACTAGTGTGATTGACGTGTCCGATAGGCTACGCCACGCCTGATGGAGCCTATATATTATGTAGAAGTGCAGGCGCCGGCGGATTGTATTTCTGCCGTGTATACTGTACTTGCCAGGCGGAGAGGGCACGTTACACAAGACACGCCCAAGGCGGGATCGCCATTGTACACCGTAAAGGCGCTTATCCCTGTTATTGACGCGAACGGTTTCGAGACAGACTTGCGTACTGCGACGCAAGGACAGGCGTTTTGTTCGCAGGTGTTTGACCATTGGTCCATTGTCCCAGGTGAGTGACCCGACACGGCATCTGGGGATGGGTGTTAAGTGAAGTGGCATAGGTGACCCGACGGACACGAGCATCAAGCTCAGACCACTGGAGCCTGCTTCTGGACAAGCGCTCGCGAGGGATCTCGTGCTGAAGACGCGGCGGCGCAAGGGGCTCGGGGATCAGATAGCAGTGTCCAAATACCTGGACGACGAGTTTGTGGTACGTCACGTCGCGGAATTGCGCTGGTCTACGTGCTGAATGACGAATGTAGCTCGCACTGTCGGCTTCAGGACACGCTGATTTGCTTGGGTAAAAGTAGTAGAAGTGTAGCGTGTAACTAGCGTAGTGTAGTAGTCATGAGAACGTACCTCAAACGTGGCCGGCGTGATTGAGCGTGAGAGAGTATACGTGGCGTTGCTAACCGGGCAGCATTTAGAGCGCGTCCGACTCTGACTTTGGACTTTTCCAACACTCCTCTGCTCGCTCGTTTTACCAACCGTTTTCTCTGTCTTAACTTCAACTGGTCCTTCGTATTATCGCGATGCGAAGCGTAGCGCTCTCTGTTGTTCTCGTCGCCGCCGCAGCTGGTGCGAACGCTGCCGACGACCAACCTGTCTTCAAGGTATGTTCGCCCCACTCGCATCGTGCATATGTCCACGAGCGCGTGTTCACACTTCCACTTAGGCGACGGAAGTCACCGCCCCATTCATCGAACAATTTACTGACGACTGGTCCGAACGTTGGACGCCTTCTGAGGCTACCAAAAAGACCCCCGTTGGCGGCGAGACCTTTTCCTACGTCGGGGAATGGAAGGTCGAGGACCCTCAATCACCTCTCATCGTTGGCAAGAAGGCCCTCGTCGCAAAGTCCAAGGCTGCACACCACGCCATCTCTGCCCCTTTTTCATCCCCTGTTGACTTCAAGGACAAGCCCCTCGTGGTCCAATATGAGGTGCAGTACCAAAAGGGTGGAAATTGTGGTGGTGGTTACATCAAGTTGCTCGAGGATGGCTTCCAGACCAGCGGGAAGGAGTTTTCTGACACCACCCCTTGGGTAATCATGTTTGGTCCCGACTTGACCTGCCCGGGTAACAAGGTAGGTGTTGGAGTCTTGCATGCTATTCAAATGTGCTGACGTGTATCCCATAGCTTCACTTCATCTTCCGCCACAAGAACCCTGTTACTGGCGAGTACGAAGAAAAGCACCTCAGTTCTCCTCCCAAGCCCACTTTCGGCAAGGACACTAACGTCTACACCCTCGTTATCAAGTGAGTCGATTCTCGAGGATGCTGTGATCTTATTATTAATCAAAATACAGCCCCGATAACACGTACGAGGTTCAGTTCAACGGAAAGGTGGAACAGTCGGGTAACCTTCTTGAGGACTTTACTCCTCCCGTCAACCCCTCCAAGGAGATCGATGATCCCGAGGACGTGAAACCTGCTGATTGGGTAGACACCAAGAGAATTCCTGACCCTGATGCTGTCAGGGTGAGTGTAATTTTAATTTGTTCTGCTAGCCTTGCTAAAGCACACCGAATGTTTAGCCTGATGACTGGGATGAGAGTGAACCCTATGAGATCCCAGACGAGGATGCTGTCAAGCCTGAGGGTTGGCTCGACGATGAGCCCGATACTATCCCTGACCCTGGTGAGATTTCAGTCGGAGGAGACGTATAATGAGACTCACAATTTTTCAGATGCTGAGAAGCCCGAAGAATGGGATGACGAGGAAGACGGTGATTGGATTCCACCCACTGTTCGCAACCCTGCATGTGACGAGGCACCCGGCTGTGGCGAATGGAAACGGTGCGTAATTTAGTTCCGGCATGTCTCCTTTAAATTGAAGCGAAGGAATGACTTTACAGCCCGTCCAAGGCCAACCCCAATTACAAGGGCAAGTGGTATGCACCCATGATCGACAACCCAGAATACAAGGGCGAATGGGCACCCCGTAAGATTCCTAACCCGGGCTATTTCGAGGACCTCGAGCCAGTCAAGCGCCTCAACAAAATTGTGTGTTCTCCTGTGGTCTCTTTCGCGTTCTTGTGCTAATGTTTTTACTGTAGGGTGGTGTCGGTATCGAACTATGGACGATGACTGAGGATATCCTCTTTGACAACATCTACGTCGGAGATTCTATTGAGGATGCGGAAGGTCTGCGTGCCGAAACGTGGGGTGTCAAGCATGCCCTCGAAGAGGCTTCGAAGGCAACCCCAGTCATCGAGAATGATGATGAGATCCCAGACTTTAGCACTGACCCTACTGGATTCGTGCGTGCCAAGATTGGTGTGTTCCTCGACGATGCTCGTGAGGACCCTGTTTCTGCGATCACGTCCCACCCGGAGACTGCCGCTGGATTGCTTGGGGCTATTCTTACGTTGTTCGGCCTGTTGGGTGCATTGTTCGGCTTGGTTGGCGCTGGACAGAAGCCCATTGCCAAAGCAAGCACAAAGAAGACGGATGCGCCTACGCCAGATGACAAGAAGGACGAGAAGGCGCCTGTTGCCCCTGCGGGTGGTGAGAAAAAGGATGAGAGCCCTGTCAAGAAGCGCAAGTAGGCGTCTCGTCTATCTGCCCAAAAATCTGAGCGTCGAGCGAGCGAGGTGGAGAGGTGTTGTACGTGGAGGATATTATTGGATGGTGTTGGGAGTCTGGCATCTCTGGATCCGAGCTTCCACGAGCATCGTTCTTTGACATTACATTCGGCGTGCTGATAATGGGCGACACGAACCGGAAACCTCCTTTTTCCTTGATCTTTATTTCTTTTCACCTTGGTATTTCGATGTCACTTGTTTCCGTAGCATTTTATCTGCGGAATGTATGGATTTCTTCGTGATCATTGAATTGGATGATCTCCTCCACTACTCGATCGGTAATGTAATAACGAGCCTTGAACCCAACCAAGATGCTCGTCCTTCCCACTCTGCATACCTACCTATCCCAACTGCTCTCTCCACCATCTGTACACACCGCGCTGCTGCTCACACCTGAAGGCGCGTTGGTGTCGTATGCCTCTCAGACGAGCATAGAGAGTTGTTCGGTAGCGACGTTCACGCACGGATCACAATCGAGCTTCAGCGGTCCCACTGGTGGGACGCCATCGAGCCCGCGTTCTATCAAGTCGAATAGGTCATCAAGCCCAAGCCCAAGCACGGCACAGGGCTCTAAACCTGGCAGTGTTGTGAGTATAGAGACGGGTACAGAACCTGCACCACCGAGGTCCAAGGATGAGATCAGGATGGCGGCAGGGCTTGGTGCGGAAGTGTGGGCTGAGACAAGGGGGGAAGGAGAGGGGATGGCCGAGAGCGAGGTGAGTTCAGAGTGTTTTATTATTGATGATGGGTACTCTACGACTACTACGCCACAGCTCGGACGGATTCTCGTGCTCGCCGTCGAAGATGGGGAAGTGTCTGGAGAAGGTACGGAGCCCTTGTTGTTGCTCGCGGTGAACGGGACGATGGAGGCAGACTGGGATGCGATGCGCCTCAAGGCATGTGTGCTGTGGTTGCGGTAGTTGAGGGGCTCGGACTAAGCCAAGTACAGGCACAGAAGCTGGCAACATTCCTTGCGCCGTCTGTGAACAAGCATCGTGGGCTGATGAGCACGACGACGACGATGGCGACGGGGTCGATGAATGGTAGCAAGAGTCGGACGCGGAGTGCGGCGACGTCGCCTGGACGTGTATTCAAGTAGACTTTTTGTCGAGTAATAATTGCATCCGCGGGAAAAAAAAAGCGCGTCGTGACGAGCATCATTTTGACGACGACGACGACGACGACGACGATGTGGACGTTGTTGAGCGTTCGTCTGTCTCGTTCTGTATTCTCATCTCCCCGACTGGCACGACATGCGCGTCGTCAGTCTGCAAGCGCATTCGCAACGCCCCAGCCGTCCACGTCGTCGCATGCGCGTTCCTCACCGCTCTCGTCCTCGAAGACGGTCGACCCGCATGCCCTGCTCAATGCAGAGATCGCCCACCTCCGCTCCACACTCCTCAACTTGCTCGGTTCATCCCACCCGACCCTCTCCGAGATTGCATCCTACTACTTTCACCACCCCTCAAAGCAGCTACGCCCCCTCCTCGTCCTCCTCTTCTCCCGTGCTACCAATGGCCTCGGTTCACATTTCCCCCTCAAACTCTGGTCTGCGGAACACTCTCGTCTCAGTGCCGAGCAGCTCGACGCACCACTCTCGCGTCCAGACGTACTCAATGACTTTAACCCCTCCATGCCAGACCATACCGCCACCTTCAACTCTCCTTTTGACCTCCGTCCTCCCGCGATGAATGCCTACCCTTCACCGCCCCCATCTCTCTGTGCCGAGTCTGCCGTCTCATTACCCCAGCTAGCACATACCCTCCTCCCCAGTCAACTACGTCTCGCTCAGATTGTCGAAATGATACATGTAGCATCCCTTCTCCACGACGACGTCATCGACACCTCTGACCTCCGACGCGGCGCACCCTCGGCGCCAGCTGCCTTTGGAAACAAGCTTGCTGTTCTCGGAGGTGACTTTTTGCTTGGCCGAGCGAGTGCAGCACTCTCCCGACTCGGTGACAGCGAAGTCGTCGAGTTGATTTCGAGCGTGATCGCTAATTTGGTCGAAGGCGAGATTTTGCAGATGAAAGGGACGGGTACCACGTCGGATGAGGTTGACTTGTCAAGTCTACATGCAGAACCCTCGCATACGGAGGTGCCAGATAGGTGGAGTACATACCTCAAAAAATCGTATCTCAAGAGCGCGTCGTTGATGTCGAAAGGCGCACGAGCTGCTGTCGTTCTTGGAGGTTGCAGAGAGGGAGAGATATGGAAAGAGGTCGCATATGCCTATGGGCGGAATGTCGGCATTGCGTTCCAGGTGGGGTGTCTATTGTTTGCTTCCCCTAGTACGAACTGACGCCTCCCTAGCTTGTCGATGATGTTCTGGATTTCTCGTCCTCGGCGGCGCTTGGCAAGCCAGGCTCAGGGGCTGATCTTCGTTTAGGTCTTGCGACTGGTCCAGTGCTGTACGCTGCTGAAGAATATCCCGAGTTGGAGCCTCTGATCGCTCGTGGGTTCAAGCATGATGGAGATGTCGAACAGGTGAGTCTCTACCTCTTCCTTTTCTCAATGACGTTCCCACCTTAATCGATAGGCCCTGTCTTTGATCCATGCTTCGTCCGGCGTCTCCCGCACGCGTGATCTCGCTAGAGCATACGCTGACAAGGCAAAGGAAGTGCTTGGGGTACTTCCCGCGAGTGAGGCCAGGGAAGCATTGGAGGCATTAGCGGATGGGGCTGTCAGACGAGCGTGGTGAGTATGTTGCTCCAGTGCTATTGGACGTCCGAGGCGGGGAGTTGTGGAAGATATCTGTTTGCTCGGATACCATGCAAAGTAAAAACACTCGGAACCACAGAGACACTATAGAGACAGTACTTATTGAATGCACGTAATCTCGAGTATCTCTAGCGGTAGTGGTGATCGGGGTCCGTCGTCGTCGAGAGATCAATAACAAGGTTCCCTCACTGCTGCCTCCCAAACTGCGACTCCATGCAACCCTTCGCGGCAATATCCCTCATTTTCACAGTCCTGGTCGCCGCCCACGGTGACCACGACGCTGGCGAGAACGCGAAGCTCGCTGGTGCTGACTATGCCATCCGTCACGTACGTCCCCATCCCGATTTCGGGTATGCAACTTCCGACGTCTTCGTTTCCCCATTCACAGATGGCTTCTGAACACCACATGTGTGTATTCAATCTCCATTTTCTTTTTCTTGGTGTATAAGAGAGAGCGGCGCTGAGCACATGTACTCCTGAATTCGTAGAGATTCGTTTGACCTCGAGAGCTTCTTCCAGCTGCACGACTTGAACCGGTAAGACCTGTACCCGCCGCTTGCGCGTGCGCTGAATTCTGTTGGGCGTACAGAGATGGAGTATGGGACCGCGAAGAAATAGAGGCCATTTACGGCGTTCACCACGTTTACTCTCAAAAGCAAGCCAAGGCAAGCCCCCTCGTTCTCGTATACCCATCCATCTCACCTCTTCCAGGACGAAATCGAACACCAGAAAAAGGCGGATCATGTCGTCGACACCGTGTTGAAGATTATGGATAAGAATGGGGACGGCAAGGTGACGCCCGAGGAGTTTGGGGCAGCTGGGTTCAAGGGCCTTCCTTCTTTTGATGACATTGGTGCCGAGGGGCATCACTATGACGTCGAGAGCGGTGCGTATCGGCCCCATGCGTCGTCGGAAACGCTCACGAATCGCCCTTGCAACAGAATTCTTCCTCCATCACGAAGGTACGTCCCCCCATGTTCACCCTGCGCACTCTTTCAACTCACCTACTTGCCTCGTTCATGGTAGAACAATTCCACTCAACGCCCGAAACGCAAACGGACGAGTCGTACAACCACCCCGAAGATATCGAACACTTTTCTCACCACGAAAACATTGAAGTTCTAGAAGCCGAACGTGAGGCCCAGTATCAAGGCATCACGGTCGAGGAAGCCTTGCGTTCACACGAGGAACCCGCCGTGAAACCAGAGTCGGTAACCAAACCCAAAATAACGAGAGGTGCACCCAAGCAAGATCCTGCTGTCAAGTACAAGGATATCGAAAAGGAGAAGGAGAATCAGTCCGAATGGGGTACCGGCGAGCAAGGCTACAAGCAGCCCAAGTCGCCAGTCGAGAAGATGAGGTTGGTGTTGCTTGACTGAACGGGGGACCAGCATGCATGCTCAATCCTCGCCTTGTTTTCACAGAAAAAATCTACCATACAAGGTATGAGAATGTTACTCTGGCTGAATGTGGCACTAGATGGATCGCTAACTGCCTAGGAACGCATGCAGTACAAATTCCGGCGTAATTGGGGTGACTTTTAATCATGATACTCACCCAATCGATATTTCATGCGCTTCCGCTTCTCATATTATAGCCTGAAGTTGCACACATTTCTATACCCTCACTTCGTTGTTCTCCATTCATGCTTTGCATCTTCGGCTCGCTATCTCATATGTCCGCGCGCTGCGTTCTACAAGTTGAGTGACAAGGAAATACATTCCTGTATAATTCACCGGAAAACGAAATGGGGTAACAAACGAAATACGTATGTAGTCAAGGCACCAGATGAACGTAAGCTCAAGCACTCGCCAGTCAATGTGGTCATCGACCATCAAACATGTCCTCCAACAACCCCTGTTCCACAACCTCCCAGTCGATATTCCCCCCGCTAGCATACATGCTCTCGTACGTCGAGATGCTCACATGAGAGAAAAATGGTCTTAGATCGCGAACAGAGTCGATCTGTCGTAACGTGTTCAACATGGGCCGCCGCATCGACTGTGTCTCCGAGATCGACGGGAAGCTGACGGAAGCAGAGACGGACGGAAACGCGACATGCCCATTCTTTGATCGCGTGCGCTCCTAAACCAAAAGCAAACGTGGATGAATCGACACGCAGGGGAAATGTATGCGTGTATAACTTACCCGAGTGTCCGGGATGGGAAGGCTACCAACGATCTCTGCAAGTTGATCAAACATGGCTTCGGGACTCCAGTCATCTGGGCGGAACACGGCGTCGACCGTGTCGGTCACGAACATCCATTGGTGTCTGGGGGCATGCGTCAGCTATCTAACAAAGTGAACAAGAGGCCGTACATTTGAAACTCGGGGGTTTGGAGGGTAAGGAGCAAGTCTAAGCACTTGCTCGCGGAGAGAATAAGAGGGAGATCCTCGGACTCGTCGGCAGGCACAGTTACGATGATTTGTTCAAAGATCCGATACTGTGATTTGGTGAATATAAAAAAGTTTCAAAAGCGCAAAGTGGAATACTTGCCAGTTCGGTCAAGACGACCGGCCAGAAACTGGTCAAGTTGTGCGGCGAGAGACGGCAGAGTAGTACACGGATACACAAGAACACTTCACTCTGTACTATGGGTGAGGGGACATTGCGCAGAGTGTCAACCAATTTCTCCTGTACGCTGGGTAATTGGGTCAAGAAATGGTTCTTCTCCCCCACAAACAGGACAAGTGATAGCCGTCGTAAACTGAGAGACCGAACCATCATCTCGTTCTCGCGGTTGACGAAGATATTGGAAGATGGCGCAGTGGCAATACGACCTAGAAGGGCTCAGCGAAAATGTGCAACACACGAAGACACCAAACAGACCTAGCAGCTCGCCAAACGACGTCTTGTCTGAGTCAAACAAGGCTTTGATAAC
>JBBPLM010000121.1:0-17647 GCA_038089795.1 Pulchroboletus neoregius | reverse complement strand
TTCCGTCCCGTAGCCCTCACATACGTGACCTGGATAGATTTCGGACAAGGCCGGTTACGTCTCGTGATGCGAGGAGACGAACCACTTCTGCGGCAGGTGACATCTGACTGCGTTCCCCAGTTATTTTACATGTGGGATTCAGAAGACCCGCATCTTTGATCAATAATCACGATACGCCCTTGGCACTGTTGACATCACAAGATTATAGTACAGGATTTTTTTTTCTCATCAGTTGAACGACCCTCATAGTTGTCCTCTTTGTTCTCGGCACGGATAGAAAACCTCGTACCCCATTAATGTCCTGTTTGGTTTCCAACCACGCACTTGATTGAACCAACGAGAATCATTGCAATTAGCTTGAAGCAGTCTGTGAATGACGATCGAAAATACGTGAAGTCTATCATAGACTATGGGACCCATTGCGTGCTTTACATATGATATATCGATATGATGCCCTGAAATAACCACTTCGTTATAGAAAGACAATTACAAAAACGTCCTCATAGCATGGACATCACTGCCACCTTATCGGCAAATCCACACGCCCACATGAATAAATCTTTTCTGCCACGGAACAAGTTCCGCCGGTTGGCGGATGATCTTGACAGAACGTCAACCCTTGTTGTGAGAACCGGTGGTTTTCCGATGCTGTGATTGTGATATCTTCACACATCGATTCCGACGTGTTCTCTTGGTCGTAACAAATATCATCCATGGCGCCGCCGTAAATGGGCGGTTCCTTGAGCTGATACCGGACAGTATCCGATACAGGCTGACAGAGCAATGGGAGGGGTGACAGAGTCCGCAAGGATGTGTGGTGTGAAGCCCGCGCACACGGTTCCGGCGAACTGCGTTCGTTCGCGCTGGAGGTGAGATCAGCCAACGGTATAGGAGGTATAGGGCGGATCGGCTGGGGTTGCAAGATGGGTAGGGGATTGGACGTGGGTCGTGATGCATGAGGTGATGGCACGGAAGACGTGGTGAATGCGCCGGCGAGTGATGATGACGACATGTGGTTGTACAGTGATGGTGATGTGTGTGCGGTGAGAGATGTCGATGCGTGATTGCGCTGGGTATGCGTGTGTTGCGAGGGGTATGAAGTTTCGGAAACGGGAGGAGAGGACGTCAATCGCGATGCGGTCGGCCGGTGCGAGGTGCTCGGGTAACCTGGCACGGACGCAGACAGCCTTCGGTCTGCTGGCGTAAACACGCCAAGGTCGGTGTTATAGGATGATGACGGTGTGTCACCTAATGCGCCCTCTAGCGCAGAAGTGGACTTGATGACATGTGGTGCCGATGCACCGTAGACGAGTGAATGCTCCTGGTCCGTTTCTTCTATCCCTTCCATCTCATCCGCAAAGTCCGAGTCAATGTAATCTTCTTCGTCATCACAATCGAATTCGTCAAACGAGTCCATGGACTGAAAGTCCGCTTCACCCACATCGTGTCGTGCGAATGGTGAGGGGGGCGTCAGGATGGTGTGTGAGGAGACGGAAGACGGCGTGTCGATGTCTGTCACGAGAATGGGTTGAGGAGGGAAAATGGTGACCTTTGGATTGACGGTGGTCTCGGCAAGTGATGATGATCGGGGGAGAGGATAAAAAGTCGACCAAGAGCTAGGGGCAGCACTTGCCCAGCTGTCCTTGGAATAGTATTGGTCGTAGCCCGAGTAGATGTAGTTGGGTGAAGGACTCCCAGAGACGTGGAGGTGAGGATACATGGTGTTTCTTGGCGAATTGTGCGATTCGGATGGCGAGTATATGTGTGGCTGCAAGGCAGCCCGCCGAGCGGTTGATTTATCATTCACGGGATAAGGGTAGCAAGCAGTGGAGATCATAAAGTCCGAATCAGGTGGCCTGAAGGAAGCCAATTAACTGATGGCAAAGGACTCAGGTAATAAGAGGATGGGGTATCAGGGACGACACGGATTGAATGTTCCTGTGCATTTATACCCATGTATGTCTGACGTTGGCAATTGATCGGATGCCTCGAAAGTGCGTGACTTGAACTTAGGGCTGCACTCGGGCTTCCATTTATCAAATGACCGCGATGGATCCGAGGTCAGGAGAACAATGGGGTGAGAGGGGCCTATGAAACACGTTTTAACTACACCAAGTATACGACACAGGTGCAAGAATGGACAGACCAGAAAGGGATCGCCATCCTGAGCATAGGAATGTGATATATCCGGTAAATCAGCGGGCAGGCAAGAACGGGGTGGTACCGCAAGGGGATGCGTTGTGAATCAGGAAAAGAATAGGTTTTGCGATAGTGGTGGGGGAAGGGCGCACCTGGACCACGTGTTGACAGCGCCATGAAACCTTGACTGACGCGGCGTTCTATGGCGACGAGCCAGTATGACACCGTTATGGAACTGCTTCCATGACGTTCTTCCGTGATTTGACGTTTCCCAGTCGGTCTCTGGAACGTCTCTGGGCGGTCTCCGGCGTCCGTGGGGATGTATACGTATAGCCGGATTGGCACAGAGAGACACATCAGCTCAGCTGAGTGATGCGTTATAAGCTGTGGCCTGATATAGGAAGGTCAGGTTCTCATGAACAAGCTCGGCTCGCACCATCTTGATAAATTCCCCGTAGTTGGTAACCTAGGGTGGATGACCCACAAATATATAGATGTCGTAAGGGCTGCAAGATGCGTCGTGGAGCTCGGAAGTACTTAGCAGGGGAAGCTGATATCGAAATGATATTTGAGGGCGATACTCTCTCATCTCAGCTGGCTATCACCGCGCAGCAATTGATGCAAGTTGGGGCTGGCCTCGACCATCTGATTCATATACGCTGATTGCCAGCTTGCCATTGCGCCACCTGTCTAGACGTCAGGACATCCCTGCCATGCGCTTTCAGCAAGGTCAGGATCATCTATTTGCTGATGCGGTTATCTTGGTTGTTACGAATTCGGCGGGTAGCATCAAGTTTTGACGACAAATGTGATCAACGCACCCATTCTTTCGGACAACAGGGTCTGGGATTTCAATTTAAAAGTGTATGACAACCCTGACTCAATAGTCTGTCCTCGCTCAAACAAATTACTCCGACTTGTTCCCAAGCGTGGATGAATGACGGTGAGAGTGTATACATGTATAGTGGTACCTGGATGAGACTAATGAAGGACAGTGAAAAATGGAACGTGCGGAAGCGCCAACAAAGGGAGTATGTACCCGCAAATATAAACAAGGCCACCTATTAGGCATCAAGGGATGCGTATCAGCGACGGAAAACATTGATCACACACACTCATACGTCACCGCAAACAGAAACGCTGAATGACCAGACGGAGATGTTTACTCGACAACAAGACTGCCCATTGCCCTCTGAACGTCCCGGAAAGTTGAATCAAGGGGAGCACGTGGAGCGGAGACAGGACTACCGCCCCCGGATGAATTTCCATTGATAACGCGTGGTCCCAACGCGGGGTGTCTCACACCAAGGGCAGCTCCGAGCATTCTCTTCCCTGGGTCACCAATCTTGGGAGGACCTTCGGCGTGCAAGATTGCGGGATCCTCGGGAGAGACTGCTGAATTAATAAGATCGTTGAGAGAAGGGTGGGAAGGAAGGGAAGGAAGGGTAGGGGAAGGTTCTCGGGGGTTGATCTTTGGCGAGTGCTCTGAAATGGTTGTATTAAGCACGTGACCGTTTCCGTTACGAAGAGAGTTGCCGTTCAGGCTGTTGTTAGCGCTGCGGCTGGGGAAAACGGAAATGGAAGCTGCGCGCATGTTGTGCCCACGCGAAGGATTGCTGTTGTGCTGACCACGGGCATTTACTGTTTGGATGACGGTCTGGGCATCAGGACCGTCATATGGCTTGATGGATGCAGCTGGATTGGTTGCGAGAATGGCAGGAGGGAATGCGAGAGTATGAAGATAGGCACGTTTGGCTATTAAAGTGGGGGGAGAGGTGAGGATGCTTGTGGACGAACATGCGGAGTGGGCGACGACGTACCTACGGAAGCGTCTTGGAAGACGATCAACAGGCTAGTATCGTCTCTCCATTTAATCTTGAATCCCCCGCCGACGCCTTCCCACTCTGAAAAAGCACCTTGAATGTCCTTTGTTTTGAGTTCCTTGACGAATCCGGTCAAGGATAAAATACGGGTTACGGAGGCGGAGAGTCCAGAGGTTGAAGGCAAGGACATGTTTTGACGAAATTAGGGAGAATGCAGGCGAAAGAGGGGATTTCGAGAGAGAAAGTCGGATAAGAAAGCGAGGATGGGGACTGTACGAGTTGAAATTGAGAACGCTTGCCGAGTGGAACGTGCTCGGATGATGACCCACCTTGGATTTATTTAAACACTGGCGAAGAAAACAAAGTGAGTGTTTTGTTGTACAGAGAGATGCGATAAAACAAGAAGAAAAGAAAGAAAACAGACAAAAGAAACAGAACGCGCTTGACGTATGTCTCTCGAAGGTGCGGCGGTCATTCCCACGAGCATTCCTTGTACCGATACCGCCAACAGCTCGTCTTCATTCGTTAGACATGATCATGGACAGCGACCTCCTACGGGCATGGCTGCTCGTTCACGAGCTCAGCGACCAGCTCGCTCACAACCAAAAAATGACCAACGTGCTCCAATCCAGAGCCTTGTCTCTCAAGGTCCGTTTACACCCTCTTCCCTATCCAGGTTTAGCCTGAGGCGGCGGCTCGACAAGGATCAAGCCGCGCATTCCGGTTCAGGTTTCGCACTCAGGCGGTTTAATACCGATATCTCAAAAGGTCCGTCAACCGTACGTCGCCGCATCCGCAGCCCAATCTGATCTTGCCTCCGCCGCAGAGTCGTTCGAATCAGAACTAGAGCGTTTGAACGCCCAGTTCATCATTGAAAATCAAACGTTGTTGCATGAAAACAAACAACTGAGCCTCCTCCTTAAAGAGTATGAAAACACCATGGAAACCATCATGACAAAGTTTCGCAATCACGCTGTACGTCTATTATACCGCCTTGTTATCTATCATTGATCCGAAACTGGTTCAACAGCTGGCAGCACGGCAACATGAACTGACCTTGACGCGTCATTACGAAAGCCTCACACTCGCATGTGATTCGCAGACCCAATTCAACGACCTGGCTACGCAGACGCAGACCGCTATCAGCTTACACCGTCTCGCACAAAGCCTCCGAGCACTCTACCGTTGTATGACCGGGGAAGATCCGGACTCTGCTGATGAACATGCAGACGATACCGAGGTTGACATACAATCACTCATCGACACCCTCTCCGAGAATACCACTTCGAATGTCCGTCAAGATTGGGCCCTCGAACGGGAATCTGAAATCACGCGACTAGAGAAAGAAAACGAAGAACTACGGCGGATGCTCGGCATCGACCCCGCGTCGCTCGCGGAAAAGGGGGTCACACTGGACCTGGACCGAGAAGAGAGCGGTCGATTCGCAACGCTCCGGGTGGACCCAAATCGGAAGCGGAGCGAGTCAGCTTCGAGCGGTTCTAGATTCGGTGCCTGGAATCTTGATAATGAACAACAACCAGACAAAGATAAAGCCGCTTGGGCAAACTGGGAGTCCAACGTTCCTCAATCCCAGCCTCAACAAGTACCAGTTGGGAACGGGCCTCACTTGCAGCGCGCAATGGACATACCGAACGGCATGCGTATTCAGCAACCGCGCCGACCCCCTATGTTCACACGGAATGCTGTCCCTGCTCCACCGGTCAGTGTTGGCCCAAGTCGTAATATCCCGTCACCATGGGCACAGCACTCGGTGTTGGACCGGGCATGGTCGCAAGGTGGATCTACTCTAGACCTTAGTCGATGATGTTAATAACCCCATAATCATGATACCCTTCTTGACTTTTGATAGTCTTTTCTCCAGAGCCAGACGACATGGAAGAATGATCATCTATTCATTGCATTCTAAGGGACAGAAAGAAGTGTGCAAGGATCGTAGGAAAGATGTGGTTACGCAGCGGAAACGAAAAAGTGATATGAACACGAAAAGTCTTGAGGGATATCACGAGATGCAGGCACATATCGATACAACAGATGCATCACTAGAAACCACCGGTGAAACTGCAAAAAAGAAAGGGAAAAGAATGTAGGAAAGAATGAAAGGATAATTAGAATTAAATGTGCATAACGAATTATAAAAAAGTCCTGGGGGACAATACATTAAATGCATAGATGGATCATGCGACCACGAAGCGGACCTCACATCCAAGGCCGCTCCGCCCCCGACCCTCAAAGGCCATGCCGAGCACACGTTCCTTGCCGCAACCGAGTCCACCTTCGCGCGCGCGGCCCTCCCACTCTTTGCCACGGGCAAACATGAGGTTTTGCAACGCCCGTAACCGGAGGACCGCGGGATTTGCGACGGGTCGCATACGATATGCCAGCGCAGCAGGTGGTGTACGGGGTCGTAGTGGCGATGGAAAAATGATTGCGTCCTTTGGCACGGGGGGTTTAGGCAGACCGGTATTTCCTGATGGGGGCGACACGAGCGGAATGAAGTGCACAGGTTCACAGGTTTGACTGATCGGTATCGTTGCATTTGTAAAGGTTTGGACATCTTTGGCAAGCGCGCGGTAGCCTTCGCGTCGCACTTGCCGCTGACAGTGCGATGGTCGGCGAGGCTGTGAAAGTGTATCAGAGTCCTGGTATGGAGTTCCAGCAGCGAACATTGTGGCGGTAATATAGGCGGATTGTAAACCCTTGGCAGCCTCGACGATGGTGGTGACAGATCGGGTAACACGCTTTACCAGAGCTCCGCGTATGTCAAGAGATGAGAAAATTTCGGTGGCAGAGCCGGAAGGGGTAGCACACGCATGATCGTCCTGAAGGGGTGCGGGGGAGACGATTGGGGGACACAAAGGGCTCTCTTCGAGAGAGATGCGAAGAAAAGCACAACGTGGGTGGAGTTCACGTTGACTCTCGACAAGGGTGGGAAGGAGACAGGGTTGGCAAACGGGAGAATGTAAGACGGGCGAGTCGGGCGTAGTGATGTCGGTAGCGGTGGAGCGCCAGCTGCCGAAAGAGAGCCAAGAACTGGAGCGTGAGGGAGATGCGGAAGAGGACGAGGATGTGACTGATACCGAAGTCGGGACCGAGAGCATAGGGGTGGGAGGATGAAGTGGGGGTTTCAATGACTGTTGGTTGCGGTCGACGTGTTTACCTTTGGCCTTTCGTCTCTCGCCTTGTTGCCACTCGACGACCTGGAGAAGACTGTCGAGCAGTTCTGCGCGGACGGAGGCCTTGCGTCTGTGAGAGGATGGAGTCGGGATAGGTAAGCCGGCGATGCGTCTCGCATCGTCGGTACGCTCTGAAGGATCGAGAGAAAAGAGTTTGCCGTTCATGGCATTGATGACCTCTTTGAAAGAGACGGAACGATTCTGGGAAGGAGAAGACTGGGCCAAGACCTTCTTGGAAGAGCGACACGATGTGGAAGGAAGCATGAAGCTATACTGGAACGGATGCTGGTCTCGTTTGGTGGCGAGGGGCGGCTCTGGTCGAGACTGGGAATATGGTAAGACCGGGTCTGACGAGGAGAAATGGGGGACGCACCCTGGTGGGACGATGTTTATCTGCGAGACGGATGCGTTGTTGCTCGGCGTCGTGTTCACGTCTTTGGAGGACACGACGTTTCTCGTCATGGAGACGGGTCTTTTCGTCCTCCCAGAGCTTTTCGCAAGCTCTTAGACGCTGTGCGCGTTGTGACTCGTGCCACCACTGGCGTTGTCTGCGTTGAGACTCTTGGACGGCCCGTTTATCGGCATCGTCGAGGGTGAGTGGACCGGAGGGTGCGAAGCACATGTCAAAGTCCTCGTCGCGAACCTGGTCTATGCGAGGATCGGTGTCGTCGGAGATGTGGATGCCTTTGAGTTTCAAGAGGAGGATCTTTGCGAGACGGATGTTGTCGAGTGCGTACGCGACCTGGACCTGGTCTTCGAGAGACTGGGGTGGAGATGGGGAAGAGTCGGGTGGTGACGTCGATGTAGAGGGGGAAATGAGCAATTGAAGGTGAGAAGAGAAGGGGTCGGTGATTGGAGGGGGGAGGGACTGCCTCCGTTCTTCGGATGCTTGTCTTGCGAGTGCTACGGGAGAGATATGACGAGATCTACCACGACGTTGCATTTGGAAAGTAGCAGTGAGCATCTGGGAAGGGGGGGAGGAGGAGGAGGAGGAGGAGGAGGAGGAGGAGTTGATGGTGATGTTGGATTGTTAAATAACTTGCCGGTAACCCACGCGGCGCCTCGAGGCAATTTCTTTTTATGGACTGTAATTTTTGATGGACTCACCGGTGCCTCCTCCGTCAAGTTTCCCAAGAAAAGTGTCGGTTCACTCCTCCCCAATGAAGCGTTCTCTCTTTCTCTTCAAAGCCTCGAGGCATCACTGATAATGATCGCCTCGTGGCCACCCTTGAGACCCCTCCTACTCTCCTTTCGTCTCGGTCTGCCTTTCAGTTCATAGAATTCGTCTAGAAGCTGCATCCTCATGTTCAATACATAAATACTGGCGTGATCTGCCTTGTTCCTCCTCCACAGTTCCCGCGTTTAATACACAGGTCGTCAACGATAAGCTTTACTATCTCCCCTCCCAGGAACCCCACTCCGGACGTCTCTGCTTTGTAATAGCACATGCTCGCCTTTCCGTCGGCACCGCCTAATCGTCATTCCCGAGTCTTATATCCTGCCATGGACATTTCTCGCTATAGCTCCCCATACCATCGTAAGTCTCTACTCTTCGAGACGGGATCCCCACCACCTCCCGATCCCGTCCATACGGTGAGGCGAAAACGAAAGCGTCGGCGATCCTCTTTTCTTGTCTCTGAACTGATATCAGACACCCCCCCCCCTATGTTTCTTCCCCTCCTACCATCATCATCACCCGAGACCCATACCAAGACGCTTCCTTTGGCATCCGTATGGTGGTCCCAGCTTACCTTGCTTGTTCCTACGGTCATAATCCACATTGATGAATAGGATCATGGTCATTGCCGTGCGGTGATTCCACTCCCTGATGAACAATGTAAGAGGTTCACCTCTCCCCGTCAAAGTGCCCGTTACCTGCCTTCTCGGACAGATGTCTCGTTTCGATGATCCCATTGTCTTCTTACTACCTTTCATGTCACCGCTTTATCTTGTGCTACGCCACCTGTTACATGTCATGTTTTGTACCTACCTGCTGCGAGCCAGCCTGATGTGGTCCATACAGTTGCGGAGATGACACATACACGTGTAAGCGTTGTGGGAAAACCGACCGTACCACTCTCTCCAAACGTCCCCTCTTCCTTTCTTTTCATGTCTCTTCGGGCACTCTTGTACGCATATCTACTCGGCGGTCTAACCTTCATCCCTCTCCTCATATTCGCATTCATCTCCATCACCATCTACACCTCCGTCCCAGTACCCGACCCCCACACAACCAAGAATCCAAAACCATGTCCTTCAGAACTCAATGACCATGATCACACCAAAGCGTCTCCAGATTCCACCAACGACCCCCCCTGCGACCTCCCCCGGACTCGCAAAGGCTGGCTCACCGTCCGACACACCTTTGAAGAATCCTCTTCTGACGCCTCGTACGTGACCCTTGTCAAATCGTACCTCGACTCGCGCTCCAAAGACCCAAAACGTTCCCGTCCAAAGGACATGTGGTACGTCGTCCTCAAGGGCAAGGTCATGTACTTGTACGAGGATGAGGGTATGACCGAGTGCGAGGCAGCGGTCGAGTTGAGTGGTCATGACGTGGTCATTTATCCAGAGCGGTTGTTGGATGGGGAGTTGTTCACGCGGAGGAATGCGATCTGCTTGAAGCCTCGGTCCATGGGCGCCCAGAAATGCATGCCGAGCGTCTCAAAGGAGATGGCGTTCGGGGACGAGGAACAGAACGAGATCCCGGATGAGAATCGGGAACAAGACGAGCAGAATAGAGAGGAGGCCCTCCTCCCGCCATGGTTCATCTTTGTCCGGTCTTGCGTCGACATGGAAGACTGGTATCTGGCTCTCGTCCATGCTTCCGATCACCCATCAGGAACACCCACGCTGAATCCGCTCAAGCCCGTGTTCTTGCCATCCGAAATGAACTACTTGGTCGCTACACTGGACGAACAACCAGACGTCATCCCGATGCGATGGTTCAACGCGTTATTGGGTCGCGCATTTTATAGCTTTTACAGGACCCAGGTGCTCGAGTCGTATATCATCGGTCGCCTCATGAAGAAGTTATCCAAAGTCAAGCGTCCCGCTTTCCTCGCAGACATTGCCGTGACCCAGTTCTCAGTCGGTAACAAGGCGCCGACGTTTAGCAAACCTATGCTCAAGGAGCTCACCAAGGAAGGCGACGCGTCGTTGGAAGTCGGCCTTTTGTATAAAGGCGAGATTCGTGCCACCGTGGAGGCGACCGCCGTGATCAACCTCGGAGCACGCTTCAAGTCATATACCGTCAAACTCGTTTTGGCTGTGGTCCTCCGTGAGCTCGAAGGCAACCTTCTTGTCAAGGTGAAACGCCCTCCCAGTAGCCGTATATGGTATGCCTTCACGAAGCCGCCGCGCATGGTCGTCAATGTCGAGCCTATTGTGAGCGACCGGCAGATTACTTGGAGTATGATTTTGAACACCATCGAGGCAAAAATCGAGGAGATCGTGAGTGACCGTTTGAGACGGATGTACCAACTTGGACTCTAAACATTGAACAGATCATCGACTCTGTCGTGCTGCCCAACATGGACGACATCAGTTTCTTTGACAGCGTGGAGTATGAACACCGTGGTGGAGTTTGGGCTGATGCTGTACGCTTGGACAAACCGATGACAGCCTCAGCCCCGGAGGCGATTAGTAAACCCCCTACTCCTGGTGTCGCCTCCCAGCCATCGGAAGAGACAGAACCGTCCACCCTTGTACGTGCTCACTCCGAAGCGGAGCCAGCGGCGGAGACACCGATACCGGACAGCGTACCCATTATTCGCTCTGTGACCACGTCCTCGGATAAAACTTCCACAACAGCTAGGCGACGTTCTTGGTTCTATTCTGGTGCAGATATCGAACACGATTGTGAACACGCAAAGGAAGTAGAGGAAGAAGTACGTGGGAGGAAAGAACGAAGCGTAGAACCGGATGGCAGTCTTACTCCTCTACCTGAGACCCCCACTATACAACCTTCGGACGCCTCGGACAATGACCAAGATGCCCATGAATATCTTTCGCCACGATCTTCATCCGCACATTCACATACACGTTCAAGGTCGTCACGGGCACCCTCTGTTTCATCTTCTGTAGGCGGCGACGAGTCTTCTAATTACCTCTCCGACACCAGCGCGACCTCCAAGAGTCCGCGCCATTCCCTGGGAACAACTACTACGAGCTCGTTCTTGTCCACGCTCAAGTCAAAAGCTGGGGACAAACAAGCACTCAGTAATACCGCCAAGGAGGCCATGCGGAAATGGGGCGTCAACTGGGGCTTGAAAAGAGAAAATGGTGGGAACCCGTCTCCGGATGACCTTCCCGACGTTGGTCCGTCCGATCATCGTCCCCGGACCGAGAGTACGCATGGCCATCAAAGGTATGCGGACATGCGTGCAGCGGTTATAGAGCGAAGAGAACGTGAACAACTGGAAAGGGTCAACGGAAGCACACCTATTTCCATTCCCCAAAGAGGTGGCGGAGAAAAGGGGCGGCCGCCCAGTGCGTCAGGTGATCGCATGACCTTGCATTCAAGCGGGTCGACTTCTCCGGGCTTGTCACGCTCGTTGGGTGACGTGTCCAGTGATCCTTCCAAGGACCATGACTTCACAGAAGTCGCAGAGGATAACCCTGCACCGTCGTTGATTCACACCCAGCCCTCCCAAGCACGCACGATGACAATCCCGGGGATCCATGCAAGTCACAGAGGCGAAGTGATGTCCATGGGAAACGTCGCACCGGTTTCGCCCGCTCCGGAAATGAAGCCAAAGGGACCGACCATCCAGAGCATGTATCGTCTGTGGAAGAGCCCCATTCTGACGGGACAACAGAGTCAAGAAGCACAACCATCATCTTCTACCTCGCCTCGACGTGGGGATTCGAATGATGGGGATCATGATGTGGCACCACTGACTCTCACACCTGAAGTGATTTCTCCTCCTTCGCGCGCCGTTCCACCGCCATTGCCTCCTCGGACCATTTCTTCTGTCGCGGTGAGGCACGCGACAGAAAGCCCGGATGAATCCCTTGTCGTCCCATCAGTCTCTGCGGCCTCGCAAGCGTTAAAGTCGATTGCGTCTAGGGATGAGACCAGAAGACTATCCGTAGAAGTTGATATTCAGGTCGACGGATCCGGAGAGTCGAGTTTGGCTTTGGGGACATCGGAAGTGGCTGCGACGCCGAATAGCAAGCCACCGTTACCACCTCGGAGAATCCCAGTGTGACGCTGCCCATCATGGATTTCTGTATCTTTTTCTTCTGATGTATGATTACTTTATTGCTTGCCTTGTAATCCCGAACGTGTCAGTCGTGAGGGTAAGTAATCTCGGATGAGGTGACCTCATCATGCTGATCAGGCGGTCGTCAAGGACTGACTTGGAACGCACCCTCGAATCTGGTCGCTGTTTATTGTAGGACGGCACTGCGTATTTTAGAGCTCATGTACTACATGCGTCGGTTTGAGCAACGGTCGAGGATTTACGGCGACGAAGATCCAAGTTGGATTGGCAGTTTTACGGAGTATTAGCTTTGACATGCCGCCGAGGCATTCAAATTAAGCGACCCACTCGAAATGCTGTCAGGGATCCTTTTTTTTTTTTTTTTTCTTTGCTTTTCTTCTAGTACGACTCGCCTTCACCTTGAAATGGCCGCTACTCCTCCACGTCCAGCCTCCCCTGCAACCGTCGTCGTTCCAAAGTCGGGCCATGCGCTCCAAATCTCACCAAACCTCGAGGCTTTACTTGAGCACGATGAACTCACCCGTCGCAATAGCAACTCCCCCACGAACGCACACCACACTTGGACCTCACCAGAATTTCCCATCAGCCTACCGCCGCCTCCCCCGCGGAAAACCCAGGGTGGTCGGAAAACCGGTCAGCGTGAACAGGAACCACCGTTTCCCACGACGCGAAGCAAGGAAGGACAGTGGTGGAAGGCGCGAGTCGGTTCTGACGTTTGGCTTGATGCACTTCCAACGACCCTTCCGCCAGATGGCAGCGCTGCAGGTCAATCAGTGTTCACCTCCTCATATCGACCTATGACCCCAAATCCTTACCTCAACGAAGCCCCCATCTTGAGACCCATCATTACACAGCCACACCCCGATATCGGTATGCCCAGTTTCACCGCCCGTGAACCTCCTACTGCGTGCTTAACCTTGCCTTGCCAGATGAGGCTCAGACTCCAAAACAGGCTCAGAAGACGCTCCCAATTGACCCTAAATCCGACTCGTCGCGATCTCCAGCTGAGCCGCGAGGACGGCCAAGTCCATCAGATCCATCCTGCCGCCCCTCGGCCGCACTGAACAAGGTCGAAAAAATACTGTGGATGGGTCGCGACTCTTTCAGCCTCTTCTCCGGCTCCGGGGGCGGGTCGAAGCGCCATGACTCAGATCGGCGTAACGACCGTGCCGAATGTGGTGACTTTGATGCAGTGCAAGGTAACCCGATCTTTGTGACAAGTGTTTGCTTGGTTAAATGCCGCAACCGTAGATCGACAAATGCGGGAGGTGTCTGTCCCACCCGCCCAAAATGTCTCTAGACCACCATCCAGGTTGGGTGACAGCGATACAGCCACCGTGCGTCCTTTCGTTCTTGTGATGAGGACCAATCTCACACCATCGCGACAGTTGTCATCGAGGCCTGGGACACCGTATCTTCGCGCCCTACAACAAAGATCAAACGTTGAATCATCTGAAACCGCTTCAACACGCTCGTCTTCAATATACTCGGAGCCAGGCCCGGCTAGCGACCTGGCTCCCACTCATTCGCAATCTGCAGCGCATCTGCTACCTCGCCTGTCTCTGCCTTCTATGTCTTATGATTCACCACGACCCCAGTCCATTGACAGTGTGACTGGCCATGACTATCTATCCTTCATCGATTTCTTCTCCCCATCTACGTCTGATGAATCGAAATTTTGTAATATTCAGGATAAACCTCGGGAAATTTCTTCATCTCGGCGCCAACCTCAATCGATCAGCATTCCACCTTCTAGTCTCTATTCTGTCCCGTGTCACAATATTTCATCCACCTCTCTTGCGAGCATGAAGTTTGCACCGCCTAGTCCTACGTCTCTCGCTGTGCAGCAACCCTCTCCAATGTGCTCCCCATCAGACTCTCCGCCTTCCGTCGCACTGTCATCGATGGTATTTGCCCCACCTAGTCCCTCCGCTGAACGTGTCGCTCCCACCTGGCTGCAACCATTCTCAGGCCCGCCTTCTCCCTATTCCCCCCTCGAGTTTGCGCCGCCGCCTAGCTCCCCACAAGAAGTCATCTACAGGCCTTCTCTTCCCACAGCGCCCGAGTTGACTTCCGAACGCGGCAGGAAGCTCCAATCAGTGAAGCGATCTATATCCTTGTCACCACACCCTGTTCATCATCTACTATCGCCCCTCCCCCCTACGACGAATGAGCTCGATGCAAACGAGCGAGCAGAACGCATTCGGCGGAACCGCAAGCTCGCTCGCGTTTTCGGCAGGATGCCAGGTACAGACGAGTCAGTAACTGATGCGGATGAACGTTGCGTATCAAAGAAGTCGCGTTCGCCCTCGTTGGCAGCCTTGCTCACAAAACAAAAGAGTCATCGGCATGCCGTGTCTGTTTCTGTTTCTTATAAACCGCCTGGTATGAAGACAGAGCCTTCTACTCCATGGCAGACAGACGGCCTCTGGTCTCCGGATAGTCGCAGGCACTCAATTCCCTTGACGACGGGTTCATTCACGTTGTATGTTGATAACGAACAGGATGGCAAGGCAGTAAAGGACCCTTGTCGCGGGCATAACGTCATGGATTCGCCGGAAACTGCGTCTACGAGATCGTTTATCGATCTATCAGACGAGGAAGCTCGTGAAGATGATGATGTGTCGGGCCTCAGCTTCCTCGCGCCATATCCGCTTAGGCGTCAACGTTTACACCAGAGTAGTTCAACACCCTCTCTCGTCGAGTCGCTTGATTCCGAGGCACAGGCGGAAGCTGACAAGCGGCGAAAGCGAGAAAAGGTGGCAAAGCTCCATCGCTTCCTTGGCTCGCGCGTTCCTCCAGAGGCTATCATTGGAAATGTATATGGTCCCCCTTTGCCCCCTGCTCCCATTCCTGAAGAATACGACTGCGAGCGATCGCTTCGCGGGCACAAAAGTGTACCTTCGGATGACTTTGACCGTGGTAAAGAGGAGTTGGACGAAAAGGAGAAGGCTCTCAACGTCCGGCGGGCGCAGAAAATGGAAAGGGTACGCACCGTCGTCTCGGTGCGTTTGACACTGCTGACTCGATTAGTAGGTATTTGGTACTCCACCACCTCAGATGCTCTTTCATACCCGCCCGAGTCGCTCGGCAGTACCAGTTTCTCAACCGACGTCTCCTACTAGTCTCAATCCCTATGTTTTATCTCTCGATATTCCTTCCAGCTCTCGTAACCCCAACCAATCTGCGTACATGGGAAAGACACTTCATCGCCGGGGTCCGTCGGATTCTTCGAGATGTTTGCTTCCTCACATGGAAGACACACCTCAACCCAGTCCTTCCTCGTTCGCGCAGTCATTCGCTGATTCGTTTGCGGAATCGTTGTCGGGGTACCAACAAGTCCTGGCTCAATCTTCCGTCTATCTCAACTATCAACACTCTCTGAATTCCTTGGTTGATATTATTGATCGGGTACGTGTTTGTGGTTTGCCCCCATGTACATGCTCTCATGCTCTTCCAAGGATGATCGCAAGTCACTTGTCGAACTTCATTGTCTCCTTCACGAAGGAATCAACGAGTCACCCTCAGAGGAGGAAGTGATGGTGCATTCTCGCCGCGTTTCGGTTGCAACTTCCTTCAAGTCGGAACGACGACACTCGCTCCCGTCGAAAGCGTCCATGACATCGCTCTCATCTGAATTCCACGTTTCCCCCCAGGTGTCGCGGTTCCAAATTCGGCGACGGAAAGCAGCCAAGTTGACAAACTTTTTCGGAGTCGACTATCGAGAATTGATCCACGATATTTTGGAGAGCATTGAGAAAAGCGTTGAGGAGGAACGCAACCAGGGTACTCTGCAGCCTCAGGAGGTCGAGGTAAGTGTATCCATCCCCCCTTGGCTGGCCATTCCGTCCCAGGAGCTCATATCAACGTTTAGGTGTTAATGCACCGAGTTAGGAGCCTCCGAACAATGAACGACCCGTTCCCTTGATAATGCGTTGTTTCTTGGTTTATAAACGTTTTCACTCTACATCTTTAGTCATTTTGGCATTCGATCGTATATATCCGTATATTCACATTAATGGATTCCAGTTAATATCATCAAAAGCAATGAGTGGTGCTAAGTAGTAGGGGTATCACAAGATAACTAACTCGCCACGACATGAGTGACACCAAAAGATGTGCGATTCGTCCATGAACTGGGTTCGATGGGAGTGAGAATCGATGTCAGAGGATGAATCTGGGACGGGGGATAAACCCCTTGGCGGTGGGGTATGCCTATGAGCAGCGGTTTCACTTTCGATCCTGGCTTTCAGCATACTCAGACTGACTTGACGCTTGTGACGTGTTTCCGGTGAGAGCCCAACGTCAAAGACAGATCGAGTGGGTGGTATGAGACTGCTCGACTTGGCGGTTAATGATCCACGGCGCAAATCGCTGCTCGTCCGACTGGAAGGTCGTGCGCCGGGCGAAAAGGGTCTCGATGTAGCCCTCGAAACGGGACGCGAGGCAAGCTGGTCCTCGAGGACATGCACCTGTCGTTGGAACCGATGCGCCTTGTCCTGCGCCTCAAAGACGGCGCTCTCCAGCGCACGTATCTGAGATTGAGCAGACGAAAGCTCAATGGTGTGCTGCTGTTTCACAGCGCTGAGCATCTCGTCGTCCAGCGACCGAGGGCCGTCGTCGTCAATGATCGGCGTCTTTTGTACGCTCTCCAGCTCTTCCTCCTTGGCCACCAGCTCACTTTGTAGCGCCTCGATCTCTGTCCGATAGTGATGGATGAGCTGACTTTGTTCTGCTTCGTTCTTGCGTGACGATGCCAGGGCGGATTCCAGTTGGGAGATTTCCTCTTCCCGGCGCCGTGCTGATACGTTCATCCGGTTGCCAAGATCAGCTTGTTGCACCTCTGTCTGCCGCATCCGCGTACGCTCGGCTTCCAGCGTCTTCACAGTCGCTTGTGCAGACTGGAGCTCGGCTTCAAGCAAGGAATAGCCGTGTTGTAGATCCGCGACACTTTGCTCTAGCGAACGGTTGTCTTTCTCCCGCAGTGCGTCCGAGCCTTTCCGTTGCTTCGCCGCCTCTGCCTCTCGTTCTGTCCCTTCGTTGAGAGCTACCTCGAGCTTGGAGATGAGTGTGTCACGAGACCTCTTTTCGTGCTCCAGCCCCTCTATCTGCTCCATGAGCTCAAGTTTGACAGAAGTCAGCTCGACGATCTTGGGTCTCATCTCCTCCAGAGACTGCATGAGCCTTGTCCCTTCGGCCTGTAAGTCTTTCTGTGTCTTCTCTGACTCCTCCGCGCGTCGAAGAGCAGCACGTAGTTCCCCTT